>VZRS01011292.1:566416-590059 GCA_013398055.1 Ifrita kowaldi
CAGCGGGGCCGCCCCGGGAGAGCTCCGCACGGAGGCACAGGCAGGGGGGCCCCACTCACCCCATGAGCCAGTCCATGGCTGGGTCCCGCCGCGCCGGGAAGCTCCCGCGGCCGCCGACTCGCCGCTCACCGCCCGCTCATGGGGGCCGGGGCCGCTGCGCGCTCGGGGCTGCTCCTCCCTCGGCCGCTGTGTCCGTCGGTCCGTGCCCCGGCCGGTCGGTCTGTCGGTCGGTCNCCGGGGTCTCCGCGGGCCGGGGACCCCCAGCACCACTCAACCCGGCTTCACTGTCCGGACCTCCGTGCTTTAGTTCTCGCTGAGGCACGCCTTGTCGGGACCTCCGAGGCAGCGCTGGGAGGTCACACGCCAAGGCAAAGTGTGTTAATTAGAGACGGTGATGAGAGCCTGGCACTGACCCAAGACCCTCCTGCATGGCGACCGCTGTTCTGTCACCCCTTCGGCACCCTGAGATTATCCCGGAGCTTCGCACGTGGGATGCGGGCTGGCTGGCCCCCACTCCCGCCTTGTCCTTTCCGCTACAGAGCCACAGGACCATGGAGTCAGCTGGGTTGGAAAAGAGCTCTGAGATGATCAAGTCCAACCTTTGACCGGACACTACCATGTCAGCTAGACCATGGCACTGAGTGCCACATCCAGTCTTTACTTTAACACCTCCAGGCATGATGACTCCATCACCTCCCTGAGCAGCCCATTCCAATATCTAATCACCCTTTCTCTGGAGTCCAACCTGTACCGTCCTGGCACAGTTTAAGACCATGTCCTCTGGTACTCTCACTGGTTGCCTGTTGCAGTTTGCACTATGTGCTACAGAATCTCCTTTTTTATTCAAAATTCTATCGTTCTTTGTTCCTCTCATTGCAAAAATGATCAACCAGCTGCCAGAGGGATGATACCTGTCCCCAGACAGCCCAACATTGCCCTCTTTGAGATTTAAGCAACCCTAGCTTTTAAATGTAAATCCCTTCCGTGCAGATCATTGATGCACAGCATTTCCAGAGGCTCTGTGAAGCGGATGTCCTCTTGACCCGTTTCCCTTCCCTGATCATCAGGTGGGGATGTTTACAGAGGCAGAGCTGCTGGAGGTGATCCCATGCTTTGAACACGTGCATTAATTAAAATGGTTATGTCATTGGACTCCGCGCACTCGCCAGCTTTCCAAGGGAAGGACCTTCTTTCAGAGGCTGTTTGAGCCATCACCCTCCTTCCCTACCCTGCTTCCTCCAGCCTGCTGTGCCAGGGGCTCCAAGGGCCCTCCCAGCCCTGTGGTGCTCTGAGAGTGAGGGTCCCCAGGGCCCCTCATCCCACAGGCCCAGCTGTGGCCCCACTTGTTCAGGGTGGGTGAGTCAGTCCCTGCCACCACACTGATTGCGAAGATAGTTCCAGCAAAGCAGCGTCATCCTGCATGAGTATCCTGTTATGAGTATCTGGGCTCATACTGCATTGCAAGGGGATGTCAGGGGATGATTTAATAAGAGTGTTTCTTGGTCATGGTTGAGAAGTATCTCTCTGTCCTAAGGAAAGATGGTGGAGTTATTTTGTATTAAAAGCATATTGTGCTGTAGTTTTGGGAACGGACCTTCCCTTTGAAACCTGATCAGGATCCCTTTGCCCAACACATACCTGCTTAATTTTGCCATTCTCCTATAACAAAACTTCAGCCTGAGACTTATCTGGGTATATGGCAGTATAAGATAAGAAATGGAAGGCCAGAACTTAAAAATGTATGTTGTCTGTGTTCCAATGAAGCATTTCTCTATAATACATTTTATCTTTTAATTGTTTTTAGTTTTACTTATCCGTGCTTTTAGAAAATGTAGCAGAGGATAGAAAAAAGGTCTTGCAGCAAAACCCCCCATACTTCACTGAGTGGTTGGGACAAGGATTTTTTACAGTGTTTAAAATACCAGATCAAACCATCTGCAGAAAATAATTATCCTTTATGCAGACACTCGATCCAGTCATTATCTGCAAACATTTGAGAACAGATGTCCCTCATTTGAATTATGTTTTCTTGTTGCCCTTTGTTACGGGTATTTTTAGCAGGGCATTTGAGGATGAGCTCCATCCAAATTTACTGTGGGATGCATTGTACCAGGAGTAGGGTGTTTAGTCATATGACACATGTTTTAAAGCTGAGATGACTTCTGATACAATGAGTTTGTCATGTCAGATTAGCTGTTTTCCTCCTGATTGTATCAAGGAAAATATATGACAACTGGCACTAGGAGAATTACTGGTCCAAAAAAAAAAAATCAGACAAGGAATATGTATTTCATTAATCTTTTGTATCATACCTTCCAAGGGCAGAAGGCCTTTATCTATATCTCATTATAGGTGATCTTTTTTTTTTTTCCATTGATATTACACCTACTGTTTTGTTTTGTGTTTTTTCTTCTTCCCTCAGCCACTGGGAACTGCAGAAGTCCCTCTGGCAGACCGAGCATTTCACATTCATCCCTGTTCAGTCAGCAGCATCCGTGAGCAGCTCCAGAGCAGTGTCCAGTGGTTGTCCTGCACTGTCCCCTTCCAAACCCTCTATAAAATGCATCGCAGCGATTATTTATCTGACAATAGCAAGCCTGGAAGGTTCTGGGGCTCCTTTGTGCTAAGGTCTGTGCACATGGGCAGAGGAAGGGCGCTCCATGTTCAGGGCTTGCAGGCCCTGTAGGACACGAATACAAGGTGCTTAGCAAGCGCTGGTCCCTGGTGTACAGATGTGGTAGGAAGCACAGAGGACCCGGGAGGTTTAAAATGCTTGACATTGCAGGGTTTTGCATCGACTCTTCCCTGGATTACTGTTCCACAGCTTACTTGTGTCTAACAGGATTTTAAATGTGAGATTATTGACAGGCAGTCCGGGCAGAACATGTGCCCCATGGGCTTGTGGGATCTGGACTGTAGGGCTTTTGGCCCGTGGCACATAGCAAGAAATATTGCCTTCACTTGCTCCTCTCCTCCTTGTTCTGCCACCCATATCCCATGGCCTGGCTGGCATAACAGGAATCCAAACAAGTGCATGCCCTGTTCCTCCTGGCCTCTGGGTATAGCATGGCTTTGTTCGCAGGTGTTCCTCAGCAGCACCAGAACTTTTCAGAAACTGGTGGGAGGCTGGAGGGGATCTCATGCAGACCAGACCACAGGAGTTGGGGCAAACATCTCACATGAGGATTTGGCAGTCATGTAAAGCTCTGCAGGGCTCAGTATAAAAGCCTAGGTACAAGACAGTGTAGACCTGAGGGCTGTCCCTGTGTATCAGAAGGCTTTGTCATGTCCCATAACCCCCGAAGAAAGACACTGTGGTCCCAAAAGTGACTCAGCGCTGGCTGAGAACTGCCTTGGAATAGCAAGTGTGAACATTTACTTCCTTATTTTTGTCCCACAGTTCTCATGCCTGGATCTGTGCAAAACAGGACGTTTGATAGCCATCCAGACAACAGCTGTCTTATCTACCTGATTTTCATGTTGGTTTTGAGCCGGCTTGCTCTGCCCACAGAGGGCGAGAGACTATGAGGAAGTAATCAAGGCACCGGTCTCTTTGCAACTGTCCCTTTACTGCCTCTGATTTAATTGTCATTACCTCCTGCAGTGGGAAAAGTGCACCACACAGGTGGGCAAACACCACCTTGCACAGCCAGCACTAAGGAGTGGGAGTGAACTTTGCTCCTTTATTGGCTTATTGCATCAGAAACACGTGTCCCTCCTTCACCACCCCATAGTGGTGTGGGGCTGAGCAGCCTCAGATCTGATACCTTGCCATCAGCCTTGCACGTTCCCTCTTCTCTCCTTGTGGTAGTGCTGTAGGAACGGAGGAAAGGAAGCATTGTTTAGGGCTGTATGAGTTTTCCTTCCCTTGATCTGAAGCAGTGTCATTCCCATGGAGCTCGTCTTACCCTGCACAGCTGAGAGGCCGCAACAGGCAGAGATGTGAACCCATTTGCCGAGCTGAGGCATTTCCAGTGGGTGGCAGAGAAGCAGAGCAGGTGATGACTGCCCTGACACAGAGGGGGTGTGACATTTTCCAGCAAGCTGCAAATCTGCAGCTCCGATCTGGGTCTTCAGCAACAGGAGGAGATCCACCCTGTGCAGTGTATCTGCAGGAGATGTGGCAGGCTGATGGGATTGGGCTCAAAATGGTTCTGTTTGTGAAGCTCTGAATGCGGCGCTGGCTCTTTAAGTCAAAAACATCCACACACTCCTTCCCTGAGACAAAACGTCTTTGTCTCTGTGCATGAAACATATTATGGTTCAAATTCCTGCAGAGCCATTAGAAAAAGCAAAGTGCATGAGTCTGACAGCGTGGGCCTGCCCGCAACTCTGAATATGATTATTAATCATGCTAGATATTAATAAAAGCATCTCTTCTTGGTAGGAACATTTGATTTTTTTTTTTATATAAATAAACACTGTGAGCGGTTATAAATATTGATTGCTGCCAGTAATAGTAAGACCTTTTACATATAGTCTTGCAACAAGACAATCAATCCTGCTGAGGACCAGATTAGAAAAAATAAATGGCATTTTGGGTCTTGAACTATCTGGGAAATATGGCTTTTATTCTGATGTCTGAGAGAGGGGTGAAGCTTCAGGGAAGAGGGCTGAAAAATCTGTCCTTGGGGGTCTACATTTCTAGGGATGCTGACCAGTACTCAATCTCTCTCTCCCAGTCACAGAAGAACAGAATTATTAGGTATTTCCTCTTTCAGACAGCTTCTGAGACATGAGACTGGTGATGACTGGGTTTTAATTCCCCCCCCCCACACACACTAATTAGGTATTACTGAGCAGCATCTGCCTTTTGCCTCAGCTTCCATACCTGGAAAATGAAAAAAGCCCCCACTTCCCTCTGCATCAAGTCTTGTGAGAGATGATGTGTAAATGCTCAGAAACCTCCAGTGCTTAGGAGTGCTAAAAACTGGGTGGATTTCTCTGTGTCTCCAAGAAGGGAGTACAAGAATTATGCTAAAATCAATTGAATAGTAGCCAAGAGAGGTTTAGTTTCAGCTGGGAAGCTTGGGAAATGCCAGTGGCCACTCATGGGGTCAGGATGCCTGGGTTGATCTGCATGTGTCAGAGAGCTCTGTAAGGGGGTGGGTGTGGGTTTCCTTTTGTCCTGGCAATCCCACGTCATTGTGGACAGGCTGTAACCAAACTGACGCTCTTGTTTCGCCTGACCAATGCCAGCCAATTTGGAGGGCCTCTTGGAAAGGGAAGCAGAAGACACACGCCCGCTCCATGGTGCTGTTTCTCCTTACTGATAAGCTCTTCCCTGAGTGTGTCTTAATCTACTGCCTATGTCAGGGTGGAGAAAAGGGCACAGGGTGAGAAGTGGGACACATATTTTTAAGTTTGGAGAGGGATGTTCACTGTGGGGTTGGGTTGTATGCTAACTGTAAGCAAAAGATGTTGCATGTAACTGGAAGCCAGGGCTTATCCATCCCTACTGGTTTTGCAGGAAGATGGACACAGCGCCGGAAATTGCTTGTATTATTTTCCTAATGCTGCATCTCTCTCACAGATGGCAAAACTCCCCTTAGGCCTCCTCCTTGAAAAAACCCAGCAGGCTGCAAAAAGCCTGCAAGACTGTTTTTTTTTTAGAGTCCTGGATGCTTTTAACCACTCCTTGACATTATTTACAGAGGCAAGGAACAACTTTCTGGCACATCTTGTCCTCTAGTACAACTGCATGTAAAGCAGTTCACCAGATAACCTTTGAAGCACCTCAGAGCCGGTGTCACATCTCCTGCAGACCAAGGAGACAGGCAGCTCACCTGCTCATACACGGGGCTCTTCTCATGCAGGGCAGAGTGTGCTCCCCACAGCCAAATGCCCAAATGGGAGCAGCTGGATTTGCAAGCCATGGGATGACGGTGAGACTCGTGCCAGGATCACACCCAGGGGTTTGCTTTGCGGGTCCTGTTTGCCCGGCTGGGAGCGAGCTGGGAGCCCTCAGCCTGCTGATATGCGGTGGGTGAGGACGAGCAGTGCCTTGGTGCAGCCAGCTGCCCTCTGCCCCCGCTGCCGGGGCTCAGAATCCCGCAGGCACCTCCAGCCCGGCGCGGGCTTGGTGCCTGCGGTACAAATGAGGCCTCCGATGGCTGCATTAAAGTGTTCCCAGCCCCCACCGATTACAAAGGGTGCCTGGCAGAACAGGAGTCTGTTTGTCTGCTGCGCTCTGCACAAACAGTCGCTTCTGTAAATACATCTCACATGAGCAATTAGCCCCGACAATAAAGAGGTCCCATCTCTGCCGAACAGCTCGGGGAAGCTGCTCTTCACCGGGCACCGAAGAGGGCTCACGCAGCCAGCAATCCCCCACCTGCTGCCTTCCCTGGGAGACCACGGCTCTGGGTCTGCAAAGCATCCCCTCTGTCCTGCTGCAGCCCTCTTGGCTGGGTCTCGGTGCCTTGGCACGACACCGGTGATGCGACCGCTCTCCAAAGAGCCCCTGGGTGATAACTGAGCACCCAGCAGCGTGGGGCTGCACAGGGAGGGTGCACACATTGCTCTTCAGCTCCTGTGACACCCTGGGGGCAGGGAGAAGTTATTTTAAGGGTGCAGGAAATATTATGCTGTGAAATTGAAGCTGGCTCCCACTGTGCTGGGAAAGCACCCAGCCCAGCTCAGCAGCCATTCTTATCACTGACTAAATGCACTTGTAATTATTTCTCCTTTCCCTCCTTCCTCATGTTACTAGCATTTTTCTCCTCTTTCATCTTGCACAATTAAATCTGAAAACCAGCTCTGGAAAAGCACTAATCAGTTGTTATTCATGCATATTTGCAATGCCAGGTAGAGGCCTCAGCTGGACAGCAGGGCTCTCCGTGCCAGGCTCTGGTCATTGCAAAATCCACAAAGAGAATTATTAGTACCAAAGCCCTGGAAGTCCTGGGTCCACATATGGAGGGGAGATGTCAAATGTGATGAGCATATTGCAGGCAATGTGCCTTGATGCCTCTTCTTTTTACAGCGCACTCTGTGCTAAAAAAAAAAAAAAAAGAAAAGAAAAGAAGAAAGGAAGGGGGAAGAGGCAGAGAGAGGTGGAAATGAGACAGTTACCCCCAGGCATCGGGCAGCCTGCTGCCTGCTGTCTAACTTTCCAAGGAGGGCACGTCCTGTGTTCCATATATCACTTTTCTGGAGGGAAAAGGAGCTTTGGCTAATGCTGCTCTCTCTTTAATTTCTAGCCTTGCTGTGTGATAGCAGTTCGTCCTCTCTTAATCTTTCCAGAATTGAACACCCGTGTTTTTTCCAGGAGCAGAAATTGAAGTGCTCCTATACTGCTATGCTTGTTCCTACACTGGTATTACTGGGGTCCAGCTCCAAGAAGATAGCCAGTCTTGCAAGACTTGTGCAAAAAGAAAAAAAACCCAAACAAACAAAAAACCAAACAAACAAACAAAAAAAAACCCCCCCAAAAAAACAAAACAGAAAAAACGGTGACACAAATTCTTATTAATTTATTGAGAACAGCAGAATATTTGTATATCAGTACTCGTAACTGAGGAATAAAGTGCTATTCCCTGCCTCTGAGGTGGACCAAGAAGCCAGTGTGATCCCTGGTGGCAGCCTGCTGTCCTCGGGGCTCCACATCCTAAGAAGACTCAATGGCACCATCTCATGGTTGAGAGGAACTGTTCATATTAATGAATATTCATTCATTCAAAGCTATTCCAAATCAGTACCAAGGTTTCTAGCCAGGTGCCGGTGGGTTGGTCGTCTTTCAAGGAGGCTTTGGAAGGGATCCGGGAGTGTTGAGAGGTGGGAGAAGGCCTGCCTGGGGGAAATGCTACCCTCTTCTTCACTGGGCTCCTTCAGTGCTGACACAGGGGAAGCAGCAGCACCTCCGGAGTAGGCATGTGGAAAACGCGTGAGCAACAGTCAGCTTGCAGGGCACAATCACAGAAATGTAGGATGCTGCTGAGGCTCCCCAAAATCACCACAGTGCAGATTGCACTGTGCCAGAACTGTGTGCTGGTAGAAACAAAGAGAAAACCCTGCCGAAGAAGCCCGGACAAGGGAAAGCTGAGCTGGAGCTGCTGGGGAGGATTTGGGGTGCATAGATGGCCATGTAAGGCTCTGTTGATGCAGGTGGTTCAGACCAATGGGGATTTGTTTGGTAAGTGCACTCCATTGATTTTTCTATGTATAGGAAGTGTTGATTTCTCCAGCAAAGGCTGTAAAGGAAGGTCGGGTTTATTCCATGTCTACTTTGCAGTGTTAGCAGTGGAAGGTGACCTGTCCTCTTTCTCCTCTGACTCTGATGACTGCAAGGGCACTAAGTGCAATGAGTCAGCTAAATTTTGCCCCCTACATGAAATCCAGGAGGATAGGGTGACAGGTGAGAAAGCTTTGCCCAGGGCAACTTCCTCAGATTTGTTGGGATACAATGCTGCCATGAATGAGCCATCACTTAAAACAGATACCACCATTTGTTACCTGGGCACCAGGATTTGTGTTCGTGGAACCAACTGAAACAACTCCCTGGAGTTTATCTTCGTGGGAGTATGGAAGTACCTCCATTGGTCTTCTCATGGGATCAGGCCTGTGCATCTCATCTGCAAACTGGGGCCGCATGAGCAGTTTCTAGAGGAGATGAAAACCCCTGTGCTGGGCACGCTGGGGATCTGGCTGAGTGTAGAGGTTTCCTCAGGGCATCCACAGGCTCCAAGGCTCTGTTGTCCACAAACTCACCCAAAAATTAATGACTTCTCTCTGCTAGTCCTAATCCATCTGGAGGGGAAAACATGGCCACTACCAAATCCCTCCCAGGTCTGTGATGGGAGCTGTTGCAAGATGTGAGATTTCCTCCACTTGCAAACGGTCACTCCTTCCCACACGCTGCCAGCCTCAGCCCGCCTGGTCAGGGCACGGGGCAGTTGCTGTCTGCCTGTTGCTTAATCTGGCTGTTGTCAAAGGGAAGTCTGTTTCCTGGGTGGAGCTGATGGATGCAAGGGAAGGCTTGATCTCAATCTGCTTCTGGCAGCTGGCACCAGTGCTAACGCTCGTGATGGCTCATTAGTCATTTATGGAGTACACCCAGGCACCTGAAAGTCTTCGTGGGGATGTGGGGAGCGTGAGGCAACCCATTTTATAAGGGGCTGGGCAGCAATTTGTTTGCTTCATACCTAGGAAATCAGCCCAGAACAGATACGTGGTTTCTGGCTGTAGCTCCACCAGTCTTTTTGGATGTCCCAGCTGCCCAGCATGGTTCCTCACCCTACCACCTGGTCGCTTGGGCAAGGTGAACCTGAAGGGATGGGAAAAGCAGCCTGGAGGGTGTAGGATTGTCCTTCAGGAGTAGCAGGATGCCACTGGGCTGATCATTACCATAAGTAAGTGCTCCCTAGTGAACTGACATTCTCTGCTTGTGCCATCGGTGTGAGCCTGCACAGAGATGCAGTCACCTGTTAACCAGCCCGTGCAAGTCATGCTGACAGCCCTGAAGCAAGGGAGAGGGCGGAGGGGACACTTCCATGGACACAGCCCCTTCAGGAAGTCCATGCCATGGGCGAGCAGAGACCACATAAATTGGGTTCCCATGAAAGGCACCAAGCTTTCCCTCCCTTCATCTGCAACCCTAACCTTGGGAAAATGTCCTCCCCTTCCTCCACTGAGGAAGATGGAGATGATTAATAAAGCACACATTCAGCCAAAGCAAACAGGCAGTTCTGGCCAGGCTAAATCCCTGGCCCTCTCACTGCAGTCCCAGTTACTTTTCCCTTAACTCCCATCTTCAAGGTCCCTCAGAAAAGCATTCCTGGAGGCAGCGGAGAGAAACAAGGAGAGGACAGGCAAAGAGGTTTCCTGAAACCAAAGGCCTGAGGGGGACATGTAAGAGGCATGGATCAATAGCTGCACTTCCGAGAGCCTCCAGGCGCCCTGGATCAGCGATAATAGCGGGCTGAGCTCATTGCTAATAGCTTTGGTGGGTGAGAGAGCCAAGGGCAGCCTGTCTGCTTTGGAGAAAGCCTTGATGCTGTCTCTGTCAGCAGCACTGCCTGGTGCAGGAGGAAGCAGGAGGATTCTTTTTCATTACTTCTCTGTGCAGGGACTGTGGGTTTTGGTGAGGAGGGGTACCAAGGCTTGGTCTTTGGCTGAGTGCCATCAAATGAAGAGTAGAGCTGGTGAAACTGCAGAGGTTATCAGAACTAGATGCCTCCCTGCTGTGATCTGAGTTATCTTGCTGGTTGTATTCCCTTTAATCCACTCTGATATAAAAATACCCCAAGGGAGCAAGGGGGCAATCCATGATTGCCCTGTGCAGGGAAGTTATTCCTCTTCCTAAGAGATCTCTGTACTCCCACTGCTGCTTTGCCAGGCACCAGATTGCCTGGCTTTGAAGGGGTGCAAGGGGCACACTCGTGGGACTGGGGTGAAACCAATTACCAGGAGTCCATGCCCAGGGCTTGGTGCAAAAGGCACCTAAGCTTCAGTTATTCCCATTTACTGCCTGCTCCTGCTTTGCCTGGCAGGGTTTGCCTTCCCTGTGCCAGCCTTGCACCCAGTGCTGCAGCATGGAGAACCAGGGCAATGTGGTTAATAATTTTCAGAGGAATACTGAGTTTTCCTTTTTTTTTTTTTTTCCTTAGCTTTCCACAGATAAACAAACTCATCAGGGATGAAAGCACTTCAGGAGCCCTGAGTGACCCAGAGGACTAATTATGGAGCCAAGGGGGAAGAGGCAAGGGCAGAAAGTTCCCACTCATCCAAATGCCATCCCACTCTGCTGTCTCAGCGACATTACGGCCTCAGCTACAGCCCTCACAGGCATCACTTTGCCAACCAGCACCTTCACCCTGATGGAAATTGGGCTTCTTCCATGTCCAAATTGTCCATACCCTCTGTGCCCTGCTCTCAGCGTGGTGCCCAGAGCTGGACCCACAGCTGTCTGCAGCAGGGGTAAGCACCACAAAGCCCTGGGTGCCTGGGTGTTTTCTCAGGGACTGCACAACAAAAATATCCCGGTCCTCTGTGCCAGTCTGTCCCAGAGGTTTGTAGCAAGTGAGACACAGGCATGCCAGGTGCCTGTGGGGAGCATCTCCTGTGCATCCTGGTTGTTGTTCCCTAATGGATGGTCTGGTCAGCAATTAATGGGGAAAGCAGAGCAGGGAGAGGCAGCCCTGGCAGCGCTTCGACTTTATGATGTACTTTTGCTTGGCATCAGCAAGGTCTGAGGAATGTCTCTGGGGGGGGAAGGTTAATGGTGCCTGGCTGGAGACGAGGCAGTCTGGCCCTTGCTCGGGCACCACCAAGTCTGCTGGACAGTGGCTGTGTGGGGGTTCCCGAATGCAGACGCTTCGTCACAGCCCTGTGCTTAGGGGATGCCAGGGCAAAGCCAGAGCCAAGCTTTGAAGACAGGCTGAAGGCAGCAGCATTCCTGCCCACCCTAGAATGATGTGCCGAGCCAGAGAGGATTGCTGCTGAGCATTTCTCAGCTCCTGAGGCTGGGGACTGCACACCTGTGTCACAGATGGCACGTGGAATCTGTAAGGCAGTGCTCACTTGTCACTGATCTCTCTTGCTGAGGAAGAAGACAGGCTGGAATGTCAGTAAAGAAGTTTGGGGTGCAGAGCAGGGTGTCCTAGAAGTGGACTGTAGGATCTTTTACAGCCATCTGTCCACAGCCCAGCAGCTGGTGTCTTGAGTTTATCAGTGCTGCAACCCAAATCTGACCCTCAGTGGGTTCAGAGATGTAAAAGACTTGAACCACATGTTTCAAATGAATGAAGCAGGACACACGGACACTTAGGAGGACATGGAGCCCTTCCCTTCTCCAGTACCATAGGTAGCCTGGAGATAAGATGGGAGCTGGATAGCGTGAACATTAGAGTTGATAGGTTCTTCCCAGCCAGGCTGATGAAGGACAGGTTGCTTGCAGAGGCACTGAACCTCCATAGCCTTGCTCTTATGCTCTTAGTTTGCACCTAAGGGGTGCAAGAGATTTCAAAGCTGAAGTACAGAGTGGCACCTGCCTTTCCTCAAGTCACACAGCCTGGTGGAGACAGAGCCAGGCTGGGGGCTCCTGGCCCATCGTGGGCTGTTGCCTTGCAGACATCTTCACTCTCCAGACTTCTGTCCTGCATCGGTCCAACGAAACGTGTGAGCAGCTGTTTGCCTTTATCCCTCTTTCCTCCTCCTCCTCCACTTTGTACCAACACCTGCAGCAGTGCTTCAGCACACTTGCAGAATGGGGTTTGTCCGGCACCGAGCGTCACCCCGAGCTCTCCCGAAGGATATGAAACGAGGGTAAACTTCTTTCCCTGGTGTTGCACAGACAGAATGCGGTGGTGTGAAGGCTCCCGAGGCGCCAGGAGCTGCCAGTAGAGGCTGCTCGCTCGCCTCGCTGCAGGGCCGGTGCTCGGCGCCTGCGATGGGTACCGCTCAGGGGCTGCCCTCCAGCACGGCTCGGGTGCCAGCGAAAGGTGTCCCACAACGCTGGGTTTGAGCTTGCCCCTGTTACCTCCTCTGGCACGGCCTGGCTTTGCTGTGGCCTCAGCTCCCGGGGTTGTCACCGGCCATTCGGCAGCCCTTGGCAGTGTGATGGGTGCTGTGGGGTGCCAGTGGGGTCTGTGAGACAGGACCAGGCTGGGCAGGTTGGTCCTGCTCTCCTACACCACCATGCCCCCAGATGGCCCCAGGGGTTGTTATTGCGGGGAGGTCGCTGGGATGGAGGGAGCACACACATATGTGTTTGCCAGGGCACACAGGGCCCCATTTCCAGCCCACGGGTGGGTGTTCATGCTCCTGCTTCCCTCTGTCCTGCACCCCTGGCTGCTGACAGCCTTGACTGAGCTGGGGACACCATCTCCTCTGAGGCAGGAGCCCCCAGCTCTCCTGTGCTGGGCTTTGGGGACAGGCGCTGGGAGCCCACTCATCCTGGCTGGATGGAAAGGCTCCCCTGGGGTTAGCAGTGCAGGATCAGAGCCTCAGCATGTGTTATGTGGAGACCCAGGGCACGGTGGTGAGGAGAAGTGCCACAGCCACAGCCCAAATCCAGACCAACTGCCCACTTCCATGCAAGGTGGATCTATTTACACCCAACACACATCTCTGCAGGATGTAAACCAGACCTGGCTTGGGATACTCGGGTGTGACTGGTGTGGAGGCTGTGCCTGCTCTCAGGAAGCCCTCTCGGTGCTGTTGAGGATTCATGAAGCACCTTGGAGCAGAATGCTCGGCTCCCTGATGACAGCAGGGTTGAAGAGTGATGCCATGAAGCAGCAGGATTGGAAAACTGGAAGAAAAACCTGGACAACAGCAAAAGAGGGAGACTGTGGGGCTGAAGCAGCAGAAAGAGAACAAAATGCCATCCAACACACCTCCTCCAAGTCTTCTGCCAATGCCATGCTTTCCTTATCCCAAGCAACCATCCCTGCCGTGTCAGGGCAGGTGGAGGAGCTGTGTGCTCCCCCGGCAGTGCTGTCATGGCAGTGCCTTGCAGACACAGATGTGCACTGGTCAGGATGCAGCTCTGTTCCCAGCATGACTGGCTGTGACTCAGAGAATGCCTCAGGGGAGAAAACCAGAGGAGGAAGATGCTGCCTTGTTGTTGTTTGGAAATGAAGCCACTTTTTAACATGGAGGCCTTTTTTCACTTGCCGAGGTGCTTTGCCCGCTGGGCAGTGACACACTCTGCGGAGAGGAAGGAGGATTGCAATTAATGTGGGCTGTGGGCAAGAGGGGAGCAGCTGGGTCATGCCGTGGGCATCTGAGGGGCCAGCTGGATTTGGGCACAGCCAGATCCACACTGGTATTCCACACAGATGGTTTCTGCAGGAGAGAATTTTTGTTTTCATTGTTACCCTGGTGCCATGAGATGCGATTTTGGGAGACATTATCATTTGCCCTGTTCCTACCGACACAACTCCTTCCTGGCAAGGCAGTGAGAAGGAGCAATACCGAGGGTATTGCTGCCAGGGTGATCTATAGAGATTGCAGCATTTTGGGTCAGGGCACACATATTTAAAGGTAAATCTACAGCAGGCAGACTACCTCTCCTTGTGCATGGCGGCTTTATTAAATATAAATAAATAAAGAATCTTTAAAGGAGAGGCAAATGAGAGATACAAACCCCATCCTTGGGGCAATGCAGACAGATGAGTAATGGGGCCCTTTGAGTAAGTGCCTGCCTGGCCAGCTCTGAGTCACTGAGCAAACAGAACCAGCCTGGAGCCAGAGGCAGGGCTATTCTTAGCAGCTGGCTTGTCAGGAGATGCTGCTGAGGGAGAGGAGGCAGGTTAAGGGGTGTCGGGGGGGGAAACATTTGATTTCTGACTAGAAAGCCCCCAAGAGCCAGCCTGAGGCTCGGTTGCAGTAACCCAGACTGGAGATGGCAAGTGTGAGGATGAGGAGGGTGACCATTGCCATGCCAGGGAGCTCAGGACAAATTTCTCAGGGAGTTGAAGGGAGGTAAAAAGACACCTGGAGGGACAAGTGCTCCTCTGCTGTGTGCATTGCCCAGAGGGAACTGGAGATTCCTCTGCCTGGGGAACACCTGGTAGCACAGACTAAGCATCACCCTCACGTGCCCCCTAACAGCATCTCCCTTTCCCACCTGCCCAGCAGGGTCCCATTTTGAAGTTCCAAGAACCACCTCTTTTGAGGCATCCTGATGTCCCTGCTGCAGATGGGATTGCATCAGCAGGGAAGGGAGGTGGCAGAGGGGTGCTGTGAAGACCTGGACTCAGTTGCACTTGGGCTCCTTCTAAAAAAAGAATCTCCAGTCATACTGGCTCGAGCTGCTGGCTCAGCCCAGAAGCCTGGAAAACTAAATGACATCATCTGGGTACTGCCGACAGACAGTATTTCCACTCAGACACTGAGTGCCTGGGTTTCAGCTGAGGAGTTTGCCAGGGAGCATCGATGGCTTTAGGGAACCCCCTAAAACTGCCCTTTCTCCCTGAAAAGACCCAGGCAAGCAGTTCACCCTCATTCTGGTCTCCACTTTCACCCGGGGCATCCTAATCCAGACCCTCTGTGCCCCAGGAGGGACCCCAGCAGCATTTCAGCCTTCTAAGCCAGCCTTGCTCCAATGCCACATGGCTGGGACAGGCCCAAGGACTGTCCCATCAGCTCCTTTCCCCCCCGGGGTGCTCTGGCCACTGCTGTGGAGGCTGCTCGTCCAGTGGCTGAAGGCTGGTGGGATCTACCACACACGGCAGCAGGTCTGGGGCTGTAATTCCAGAAGGGGGAACATGGGTGGGAATTTTGTGACTCGCTGCAGTAGTACTCCAAACCAATAAGCTCATGAGCCTTGTCAGCACCTACGGCCCTGGAGAGCAGGGTATCTCTCTAACCACCTTGTGAAGTGACATTGTGGAGAGGAAGGTAAGCAGCAATACAAAGCATCTGCATCCCTCGGGCATGCTGCAGGTGAGGACCTGCAAGGGGAGCAGAATTACCCTGTCAATTGTGGAATTATAGTCTGGTGTGTAGGAGAAGGACTGGGGGCAAGGATTTCTCCACACACACTCCACAGAGGCTCCAACTCTGCCTTCCTGGGTGGCCTTTGGCAAATAACCTACCGTCTTGGCTCCAGGTTTCCTATTTGTACAAGCTGGGATGAATGGGATTCTCCTCTGATTTTCAGAGCTCTCTGGACTAAGTAGAGTTGATCCCCATCTGCAGGGGTACATGGAAAAGGAAAAATTAAGCCCAATAACAATAATTACTTTTCTCCTTCCCATGGGTGTTGTAAGGATTAGCTCATGTTTAGCAAAACCCTCTGTAAGTGCTAAACATTATTAATGTTCTTGGATTGCTCCAAGAGTGAATGTGGCTTTGCAGGGAGTGACAGGGTTTTTCCCTTGGCTGGCATGGAGCTGCAGTGAATTCCTCACAGCCCAAGGTAAGCAGCATCCTATTCCTGTTAGGCTCCAGGTGTAGAAGAGTGTCTGCAGCACAAAGCAGTACTCACCTTGCTTTCCAGCAGTCTTGGAGAGATGAAGCCCATCCCTTCTTGCATCAATGCCCAACCAACAGGGCTCTGGAGAGACATGCATCCCATGGAGCATCTCTGAGCGTGGTGCCCTAGGAAGAGCTCATCTCACCAGTGTGGCAAATGGCATCTCCGAGGCTGCCTCAGACACACAATGAAGCGGGATAGATCTGGGAGGGGACATGGTTGCAGCACTGCCTGAAGACCCCCCAACAGCTGAGGCCAGACACCAGCTCAGAGCCACAGCACAGCTTACAGGTTTGAGTGTCCTGGCTCAAGTAGGGGTGCAAGACTGGGGGTCAATTCATGCCCCTGGCTCTCCTAAGTGTCCTAACACACAGCAGCTCTGAGCACCAGGAGTATTTATGCTCCTGCAAAGTGTGGAAAAGCAACGCACACCACCTAATGCTGGAAAGCCTGGGGGAGATGATAGACAGATTCTCTTTTCCAGGCTCTGGTGCTGGAAAAAGACACCAAGTCCTCACAGGAGAGAAAACTGGCTTGTGACTGGTTCAGCCCCTGCCTGACTGCTCCAGCAAATGTCCCTCCTGGGGACCCCCAGCTCTCTGGGCAGGGGTACAGGGTGCTGAAGCTCTTCCAGCTGCCAGACCCTGTCATCCTGGCTCTCCAGCCCTGCAGAGCTGGGGCTGACTTTTTGTGACCCCTTCTCCCCGCGCTGACTCAGCCATGCCCTCGTGGTGGGTGGCCGCAGCCCCGGGTGGGACGGCATGAAGGTAAAGGCAGTATGGACTGGCAAGCTTTCAAAGAGGCCACAAGCTAAATAAATAGCCAGCAGCCTATTTCAGTGGCTGCTATATTTAGCTCAAGGAACATTTATTTATAGGCTTGGCAGCCATTCTGAGTCAATAAAAGCCAGAGAACTGGAAAAAGGACGTTCCTGGGTTTCTCGTTGCAGTAATGGTTTCTGCCGTGCAAACCACGAGGAACAAGAGGAGAGGCAGCCTCAGCACCAGGGCAGGGGGAGGAAGCTGTGCTGGCTGCACACCCATGGGTGCCTCTGCCAGGGGAGAGACCCTCCACATGCTTGTAGCCCCAGCCCCAGCTAAGAGCAGCTTCACCTGGGTTGCCTCTCACCTGGGTGCTGCTGCCAGTCCCCTGGCCCAGAGGGAATTTCTCTCTGAAACACGAGGGGATTTAATTGTGCCATGGAAGTAGTGACACAAGACGTCAGCCCTGGGGACTCTGCTGCAGCGTCTTCCCCTGGGCAGTGAGTTTGGAAAAACTAAGCCAGAGGCAGGTAAACTGGGAGGGAGATGGGAGCAGTGTTCATGTTTCTCTATTAAATAATTGTCCCTTCCCCTGTCAGGCACAGCAACAAGTGGTTGAGAGAGGAGGACATGCAAACAGCCTCTCTGGAGCTGCTAGTGGTGTCAGATGCACAGGAGGCCAAAGCTTCACAGTGAGCTTCTACCCCAGCAGCAGGTGATGGCAGTAGTTTCGAGAAGCTTTACAAAACACCCAGCAATTGCAGCTGGATAAGGGGAATGGATTTATAAAAGACCAGGGGATTTAGCCCAGCTTGAGGAAAGCAGCTGTGAGGATGGATGTCCCTTCTGTGTATACATCAATAAGTGCTGAGGTTTTCTGGAGCCAGAACTGCAGGGAGCCTGCTCACGCCTTCTCCTCCCTCCAAAGAAAACCTGCTGCAGGGGGAAGCAGGGAAATGCCTCCACCAGCTTCCACTTGAGCACAGTCCAGCCAAAATGGGGCTGCTGCTTGGCTGCTGTGAGCACAGCCCCCTCAGCACAGCATGGCTCAGTTGGCCATGGGTGAGCGGGGAATGTTTATATACAGGGTTTAGCTGTAGTCCACAGCAAGCCTGTGGCTACATGCTGCTATTATGTCAGGAGCAAGGTGGGAGCAGAGCATAGCTGCGAAGCAAAATAATAACAATAATGATAATAATAGTAATAATAATAAAAACAACAATAGTATATTTCAATGCAAACACTCCATGTCTTTGTGCTCTTTAGCTTGGCAAACTGTACTATTCCCTACATGTGTGTATCCCCACCTGGAGCAGGACTGGGACAGTCCTTTCCATTAGAAAGGGGATGCTTAGGCACCTGAGTACAGCTTCAGAGCCCCTAGAGTGGCGGTTTGCAGTCTGAGACCCCATGAATGCCCCAATTAATTTTTATGCCATTACTCTCTCAGCCATGAGCCTTATTTCTGCTTTGAATTAGCCCAGCTGCAGCTTTCAGCTGCTGGGCCCTATATATAGACACAAGTGTGGCTGTGCATCCAGGTCTGTCTGTGTCCAAGTCTGGCCCCGTGTCCAGCTCTCCACCAGCTCTAGGCCCCATCACTGCAGCCAAAGATCCATTGCCCTCCCCAAACTCCCAAAGAGCCCCATCCTGAGAAGGTCTGACCCTCAAAAACCAAGGCTGACACCAGCTGTTAAAACACCTATTCGGGTATTTATTACAACACGTTGTTCCAAAATACAAAAGAAAGGAAAAGAAAGTAGAGGGTAGAAAAGCACTGCTGTTTACAGCCTCTGGTAATAAATAAATAAAGACGAGGCAGGGGCAGGGTGTCTCCCCGGGTCCGACGCCGGCGCTGGCCAAATGGACAGCGAGGAAGGGAGTGTGGTGGGGCTGGTGGCCAGACCCTCTCTTCCATGCTTGGGAGTCCCCAGGTACACCAGGGTGGGTACAGACCCCCTCTCTGTGTTGTGCTTGCTGAGGAAGGGTCTGATCCTGCAGGGATGAGGAAGGGAGAAGAGGCTCGGTCCCAGCATGGTTGGAACCTGCCTGCTCCCTCCCTGTCCACGGCTGCTCCAAAGGCAGGTGAGGTAGGAAGGGTGATGCTGGACCGGGACCCCAACAGAGATCTACCAGGGTCCCCCAAGAGAGGGGTGAGACCTGAGCTCTCTCCTCTCCAGTGTGGTCTCAGAGCAACCTTGGAAATGTGTTCAGCACAGCATGATGAGAAGGACCCCAACCCATGACAAAGCAAAGTCATGACAGAGACAAGAAACTGTGCCTGGGCCACTTGGAGAAGGGCAGTGTTAAACCCCACAAATTAAAATGACTCTTCATGGGGCTCGTGCAGTACAGGGAGTGTTTCGTACCACGGTGCAGATGGGGTTCCTCTTCCCTTCCCCTAATGTCTCCTCCTACCTGAAAACCTCCATGTTGTACAGGGAGCACAGGCAATGGGTGCAAAAAACCAGCACCTACCTCTGTCAGCTCATGACACCACGATTTATCAGTGTTTGATAAAGACCATATCAAGTCCCATGTTGGGAGCTATTTCCCAGCCCCTTTCTAAATCCCTCCAGGTACTGGAGGCCACTCACATGTCTTCCTGTGGCTCTGCCACCAGGCTTGCTCTGGCACTGGCCATGTGTCCTCCCCAGGCTGTGCTGTCCCTGGGCAGGGGAACTGCCAGTACTAGGAGGACACTCAAGCCCAGGAAGCCCAGGGCACGTGGCCAAAGCAGCAGCCACTGCTCCGGGCTCAGCTGAGCAGGGCAGCTTTGCAAGGCAGCTGTGATACCAGAGCAAGAAGCCCCTGTGGGTGAGGATGCAGCCTGCAGGTGCAGCCAGCTGAAGCAGGTGAGAGGACCACGACCTGGAGGGAGCTGATTCCATGAACTGGATGCCTAGCCAATGCTTCTTAAAGCTTTAAGCTTTTGCCATTTAACCCTCTGTTGTTGGTGCCAGTGGGTTCCTGCCTCTTGCGAAAATGAGCAGGAACCTGTGTGAGGGAGAGGAGCTGCAGGAAGGGAAGGGAAGAGTTAAGAGAATGGATCTGCCCCGGGTTTGGGTGCCTTTATATCCTTAGGAAGCACCTCCCTCCAGCTCCTCTGACAAGGGTTTGCCTCCTGAGGCTTGGGGCAGCCGGGAGCTGTGCCAAGTCAGCCACAGCCGGGCTGCGGGGAGCAGAGAGAAGGTGAGATGGGGCCTTGCTTTTATTCACAACAGAGAAACAAAGAGCAACATACAAAGAGTAAGAAGCAAAAAAGTACAGAATCATAACCATAATAATCATAATAATAATAATCATAAATACTCAAATCTATCATTCATAGATTGCAATGACAACACTGATAGCTTATTATTATTAGTATTAAGAATGGGAGGGGAGAGGGGACAGCAGGAGGGGTTTCTGAGGGGCATTGTCTCCTAAGGGACAGATGTAACAGGGATGGACATCCAAAGAAACAAGCAGACAAAGAGAAGGGCTGGGAAAGCAGCAGGGGCTGGGGATGCTGCTGCTGAGGCCAGGGACGAGCCTGCTCTGACCCAAGCCTCTGGCTCAGTGTTGCCAATCTGATCGCTGCCCTCCTGCCAGCTTTGCTCAGCCAGGAAGGAGGTGGCTGGGAGGCTCAGCCCTGAGGACAGGCAGAGGCTGGAGGGAAAGGAACAAAATGTCCTTCCTAGTCTGAAGGAGAGCCGTGGTTTGCTCAGTCCTTCATGTGGTGGAAAGCTCAGGCATTGCCACCGCCATTGCACATTCAGCAGCTTTGTTGGTTCCTCCCTTGAAAGAAGAGACCTTTCCTCTACTCTGCTCACACTTCTGCCTCTGTAGATCCCTACAAATGAATGTGCCCTCATCAGATCAGCATGGAAAGGTGATTTTTGGTTCCAGTGAGGCTTTGGGATGGGCCATCCCAAAGCTGTGAGAACCCATAAAAAGACTTGGCTGCCAGATGATGTGGAGGATTACCACCCGGCACATCCGTCCTCATGACAACTCACAGCTTTCTGACTCATGGACAAAGTGGTTTATTAGACAGAGTTTAATTTAGGGGAAGAAAAAAAAAGTCAATTGCAAGCCACTTGGTGACCCTGCTGGCTTTGGGTCAGGACAGGCAGGAGACACTTGGTCAGGGCTGCTCCATCAAGGCTTATTTTCTGGATATAGGCTTAAAATACTACATATATGAGGGTTTCTGATGCACATGCCCAATGTAAAGGAGAGGGATGAATGCAAAGGACATCAAAATAAGGCTGCAGAGGTGGCTCGTGAATGGCTATAATCTACTAATCTTAGAATATACTTATCTTTGCTGTGGTTTCAGAGGAGAGAGGAGTCCATAGTGCGCAAAACCTCAAACATGTCTCAGGAGCATCCAGGTGATGGCAGAGTGGAGATGACAAAAAGCGAACCATGTATCTGCCTCTTTGCAGACATTCAGGGTCTCATTTACAACATGTGCCCTCTCCTTCCTGACTTGCTCCATCTGCTTTTTTGTGCTTGCAACACACTGTGTCACTTAACAGGAGGAATTAGATGGGAGCTTGCTAGTGCTTTGTCTCATCTCCCCACCTGGTTGTGCCCACCTGTTGTCCTTTCTATTACATCCCTTGGGAAGTAATTTAAGCCTCCCTCCATTGCTCAGAGCTACCCCTAACCAGCTCCTGCCAGCAACTTGCCTGACCTGAGCTCAGTAAGTCCATGCTGGAACCAACCCTGGAGGACTATGGGATGGGCAGGGGCTGAGTGCTATAAGGCAGAGATCAGCAGACCATCACCACTGGCATGCTTGGGAAGAGATGCTGCCACTGAGGGCAGCAGAAGGGGAAGGAGGACCAGAAGCACTCCTTGGACAGGAGGCAGGTGACACTAACACTCTGCCCAGTGAGGAAGTACCAGAGGGAGGATGAAGCCTTTTTCTTCTCCCTCCTTGGGCTTGACATTGATGCCTACTTAGGATACCCTGCTGCAATGGAGCTCCTGAAATAGCTGCCTGGCTCACAGGATGGACCTAAATGCCTTTTGGAGTCTAGAAAGGGAGCTTAGAAAATAGTGTCATCACTGCTTCGTGATGAGAAGAGAGCAATGTTCAGGTTGGCAACACTGAGCAGGTTTGAGGTGGTTGCTGGAGGCAGTGATGGGTGGTGGCAGGCTTTTGAGTACTGACTATGAGATCTCTCACTCTCATCAAAAGTGATGTGGGGAGAGGAGCAGGGGGTCCCCGGCTCTCCAACCACCCCCATCCCTCCCTGCCACACCTCGGGGAACCAGTCAGGAGCATGCGGGGGTCCCCAGCATCTCACCAAATAGTTCCATGGAAAACCAGAAAAACTAAAGCACAAAGAGAGCAAGGAGTCTCCAGGGAGACTTGCCTCAACTGCGAACACAGAGGTGGTTGAGGAAGCAATGAGCTGAAGCGAGCAGCCCCTCCTTGTGTGATTGCAGCTCCTCACGCCTCTGCTTTATGTTCAGTTTTAAACCTGAGATCATTTGGTTTTGTCACGGGTAGTTTGATTTAAAGATAGAAACGAATGGCAAGAGGAGGAACAAGGGAAAGGGAGAGAAACCATGTGGACCCAGAAAAGAAAAAAAACAACACTCCAAGGATGACACAGGACACAGACATGCACGAACACAGACCCCTGAGGTATTAGCTTTGCAAACTAGTGCGAGACAAGGGAGAAAGCAAAGACAGCTGCAGGGAGAGATGTGCTTTGCAGTGGAGGCAGCTCAGTGCCTCCAGCTTCAGAAAGCAGCTTCTCAGCAATCCTGACACTGGGGTTTGGGGGCAAGAGCTTGGCTGCCCACCAGATGGGAGGAAGCAGCCAACCGTCTCTGAAAATAAGTCAGTTGTGCCCCTCCATGTGCTTGCAGAGCTTCATGTCTGGACAGCTTATCATCCGCTGGATGGAGGGGAGCCGGCCTGGAGGGCAAGAGGACCAGGGGAGTCCTGGCACCTGCAAACACGCTCCCCCTGAGTTTCTCAGATGTGAAACAAAGGATGTGGGAAGCCAGGAGAACCGCCACCCCCAAAGGGAAAGTGGTGCCCATACTTCCCAGGCAAGGTAGCTGAGGTGAGGGGGAGCTGAGGGGCTGGGACAGGCAGGCAAGACACCTCCCAACAAGAAATCCCAACTACCACCAGCCTCCCGTCCCTCCCTCTGCTGTGGCAGCCTCCGACGCCTTCCCCATGCAGCTGGAGGTGACATTCTGCAGCCTTCCATCCACTTCAGGTGACTCCCACCTTTCCCTCTCCAGGAAGGATGGGCAGCCGAAAGGAGGGGAGGGGGTATGGCTGGGATTGGGTGACAGCCAGGATGGGAACAATGCCTAGGATGGGATGATGGCCGGGATGCTGGTAATGGCTGGGATGGAGATGAGGAGAAACAAACAGAGACCAAGGTGGGAAGAAGAGGCAGCAGCTTCCAGAAGAGTTTTCTGGCTCAGTTTGTGTCATAAGAAGGTTTTATGGTTTGCTCGTTTACTTGTTAATTTCTAGAAAAAGTGCCCAGAAGAGTCTCCTGTCCCCTTGTTGGTATGCCCAGAGAGAAGGGGGGAAATCTGTTTTGTGGACAGTAACTATAGAAGGAGCCACAGGCCTCAGATATTGCTTAGAAACTCGTATTTCAGATTTAAATACCATACACAGTAAAAATAGAGCTGAAAGTACCGCCCCACATTGTCTGCAAATCATTGCCAGAATGAACAGCTTCAATAAATTAAAAACAAAACAAAAAAATTGAAATATTATTTACGTCTCAATAAAAATTGCAGTAAAACCATTTACCTTTTCTTTTGTGTGTGTGTTTTCGGGGTTTTTTTTCTTTATATTATATATAATATATATTTATATATGTATAGGGCTGCTCCAGTGCAGCATTTTTAGGATATTTAGCCAGAGAAACACAGGAGAGCATGCTTAGTGCACCAGGGTGCAGGGAAGGAGCATCTGTGGTCCCC
>VZRS01011292.1:590324-649381 GCA_013398055.1 Ifrita kowaldi
GTCCTCGGCGCCGGGGCTCTTGCGTGTGGCGCAGGTCCCGCCAACGTTGAGGCTGAGCCCGTGGGCCGGCGAGCCCGCCGGGTGCCGGTGCTTCCGCCGCTGCCTCACCTTGGCCTCCAGCAGGAGCTCGGGCCCCGTGGGCCGGTCGGGGCTGTCCGCCCCCGGGGAGAAGGGGCTGAGGCTGCCCGAGCCCGAGGGGCTGTCCAGCTTGCAGAGTTTGGGGGCTTCCCCGGGTCCAGGGGGCCCAGGGGGGTCCTGCCGCAGGCCGGGGGAGTAGGCAGACTTGATGTCCAGGGAGAAGGAGCGTTTCAGGCGGTTGGTGTCCTGGATGCGCTCGGAGGAGAGGTGCAAGCCATTGAGGCCCTGCTGCAGGGTGGTGGGAGACAGGACCTTCGGGGTCCCGCTCTGCCGCTCGGGGTCACTGGTGGGGGACACCGAGCCGGTGCTCCTGGGCACATCCTCGGCCTTCTCTGAGGTAGGTGTTAGGGGATGCCGGCTGCCCTCAGCCACCTCTGCTGGGTCCTGCTGGGCATCCCCCTCGCCCCGGTCACCCTTTGACTTCAGGGCCTTGAGGAGCTTCAGGCTCCTCTCGTACTCCAGGAGCTGGCCCAGGAAGTTGAAGTTGGGCGAGATGGATGGGCGACGGTCCTTAACGAACCTGCCGAGAGGCACAGACAGCCCCGTTGGTGCTTGGTCCTTTGGTGGGCCACCCCTACTCTCTCAGCCTCTTTAGGGGAGAAGAGGCATCATCGAGAACCTTCTGACCAGGCCCTCCAAAGAAAAGGGTCTTGGGGAACCATGGGGCCTCAGGATGCCCCAGGATTAGAGCTGGGACTGCCTCCCCACTCCCTTTTATTACTCCCAACCATTCCTCATTGCATGCACTTTATGAGTGGAGGTTTGGTTTGGTTTGGTTTGGTTTGGTTTGGTTTGGTTTTACTGGGACCCAGTCAAGGCAAGACAGAGCTGCAAGGAGCCCTGACTCTCTCCTTCTGGGCTCAGCCTGCTTTCTTTCCCTGGAGTGAAGTGTACTGGCATAAACCCCCCACCCTCAGGGGAAAACTCACCTGTAAGCATCGTCTGATGACATACCCATGGTCTTCATGATGTAGGCGATGGCAATGGTGGCTGACCGGGAGATCCCAGCCAAGCAGTGCACGATCACCTGGCAGCTGGACACCTTAGCTTTGTCTGGAGCATGGCAGAGGAAATAAAGAGAACAGCAATGGTGAGCAAAATGGCTCCAGCCTCCCTCCCCCTCCTCAGTGTGAGAGGACAAGACCAGGGAGGACAGGAGAAGAGTTCAAGTTGCGAAGGCTGAGAACTGGAGGGTTTGCAACCATTGTAAGAAAAGCTCACCGATGAATTCAATGGACTTGTCCAGCCAGGGAAGCAGCTTCTCACAGTAGTTGTCATTGACAGGAATGCGCATGAAGTGACTATCACAGATGAAGTCTGGCTTGGGACAGGAGTTGCTGGCGTTCAGGACATAGCTTATCCCATTCTGTGTCATCAAGTCCTGGTGGGAAAGAAGCCATCAAACGATCAGCTGAGTTCAGACAGCACCACGTACTGAAGATCTGTCTTGCCATGCACACTCCCTGCCTTTTCCCATCCCAGCATTTTCTCCCGTGGGTCTCCTAGTGCTGCCTCGGCCTAGCTGATGATAACACAGCAGAGACCAGCTGAAAAGGTTGTATCAATTTAGATGACACAGGTTTGAACCTCAGCATATCTCTATTTGGGTCCAAGTAAAGTAAGCAAAGCCAAAGATATCTGGAAAGGGGTTCCAGAGGGGAAAACCCAAGAACCCCGGTATGAGAGGAATAGGACAATACAAGAAAGAAAATGAGTAAAACTCTGGCTGAAAGCTGTGAAAGTATCAGCTGAAGGAGAAAGGAGACATCTCACCAACAGAGTGGAGTGAGTCACTGGTAGCACCCTATGTTAACCAATGTGGCCAGAAGATGCTCTATCCGTAGGGAGCACAGTGAGGTCAAGTGTGGAGGCTGTGCATGGGGAATGCTTCTCTTCTCCAGCACGTGGCCACATTGTGGGGATGGCAGAAAATCCAAACGATGAACAAAACCCTCCAAGGAGGTGGGGAGGGAAGGAAACCACCAATTTCTCTGCCTGGCATTGGCTTCTCAGTATTTTGGCCCCAGGATTTTGGCCCTGGCTCTCCAGTGGCTGGTTCCTGCCCTTCCAGCAGGCTTGATGGAGCCAGCCCAGCTCCCAGGCTCACATTCCTGTCATTTTTCTCTTTCATTTCCTTCTACTCCCTGTACATAATTTCTCTCTCCCTCTTTTCTGTCTCCAACTCCCCTCTGGTGTCATGGTCCCTCTCCCTCCTTGCCTGCCCTGGATGAGGATGCCTGGCTGACTCCCTCATGGCTGCAGTAGGCAGATGCCTGGCAGCACTTTAACTGCAATTCCTCTTTTTCTTTCTTTCTTTCCTTTCTTTTTCTTTCTGTCTTTCTGTCTTTCCTTCTGTCTTTCTTCTCATCATTACTTTTCCTTTAAACAAAATTCCTTCCCTGGCATGACATCACAGCACAGCCTTTCTGGCACCTTTAAGAGGGAACTGTGTGATCTTCCCACTGGGAAGGAGTCCTTAATAATTTCACCCCTCTGCATGACCAGGGTCCCCAATGGGACAGGGCAGATGTATCCCCACGACAGGACTGTACCTTGTTCAGGACATCCTTCTGGGAGCCCAGGTAGAGATGTGGCAGGATGCGCGTGGGGCCGACGTTGGCCACAGGCAAGCACGGCTGGGAGATGCTCATTGGCAGGATGGCAGCTGGCTTCCCCTCGCAGAGCCCTGGGAAGCAGGATGAGAAGGTGGCAAAGCCTCCTGTGAAGAAAATGGGGACATTGAGCTCCTAGCAGCAAGGCTGAGATCATCAGTACCTGGCACTGCGAGGCCTGGGCTGGGGACAAAGTGGTGATAACCCTGCAGCACTGAGAACAGAGCCTCGAGAAGCACCAAGCCACCAGCCACCAGTAACCAGTGCAGATACATTGTGATGTCCGTGACACACACACATGGAGAAAGAACGGAGACCCAGCTCTGATTTTTCCTGTCGCAGCCGAATATTAATGCACGTGTGAGGCATCCCACACCCTCTCCAATGAAGCTGGCTCTTCTCAACTTCATTCAGACAAATAACAGGAAGACAGTCCCTTTCTTGGCTCTCTACTATTCTGAGGACAGGGTCACCTTTTAATAGCAAAATCCATCAGGGCAGGATGACGACAAGCAAGCCCACTGAGATGCAAAGCTCCTGAGGTCTGGGAGGTCAGCCCAAACCTTGCTGCATTGGCTACACTTACACATTGTGGTTTCTGAGAGATGCCCCCTCTGCCCAGCCCTGCCAAGCCCATGATTTCTGCCACACCATGGTGGCATAATGGTATCTGCAGGCCACTGCTGTTTTTTCACGCTCTGATCCTACTGAATGTGACAGCAAGCAGTGTCCAGTTTACTGCACCAAGCTGCTGGGCAGTCACACTCAGCTTGAGCATCTCGAACCCAATGTCGAAAGAAAACCCCCAGCTGAGGTTGCAGAGCTATTGCCACAGTGACTGGCATGGTGAAAAGCCTGAAAGCCAGTCCTGAAAGCTTGAGCAGGGCTGCAAGCCTTGCCCTGGTTGCACAGTGGGCAGCAAGGGGAGCTGGAAAACCCCTGGTGCTGTCGCATGTCCTGCACGGTTGCATAAGACCACTGGTGATCCTGATTTGCTCTCACTCACTGATCCTGTACTCTGGTGTAGAACCAGGTCTGGCTAGCAGTGGCCTAACTTCACTCCCCTCCAGCTGAGGACATCTGGGTGGCAGCTTCATGCAATGGAGAGGAGCTTGAGTCATATCTGCCTCAAGTTTCCCTTGAGGTTTTCCCAGTCATGCAAATGAGCAGATGCAGCTTGACATCACCCAAAGGACAGAGAGGACTTGGGGGCTTGACTGCCTTTGACTGTCAAAGGGACCAGGATGCTCCCAGAAGATCCTTTTGAAAGCCCAAGTCTCTGGACTGAGCACCATGAGAAACCCTGGCTCATCTTCATCACTAAACAAGACCTTTTAACGAGCTAGTCTCTCTCCCCTTCAGAAGCAGGACAGCCTTGGCATATTCTCAGTTTACCTTCTCCAGCACTTTGGCAACATTTCTGCTGATCCTCCTGGAGCACCTTTCTGGCTGCTGGTGTGGCACCCACACTCTGGAGAGGCATGACTGGTGCTGCAGACAACCCACCTGACATGTTTGTGAGATGAAGGTGATGGAGAAGCCAGAGCATTGCACAAAATCACGCTCATACCACCTGGGAACATCCAAGGTCCTCCATAACACTCCATCTCAGCACCTCCTGGTGTCAGCTCCCACTGGCCCAAAGGGAAGCTGTCCTTCAACAAACCTCTTTCCTCCCGTCTTGTGTTTTCCTGTGTGGCAGCTAACACAGCTCCCAGCTTCAAAACCCAGTCAAGACAGAAGGGGTAGAGTTAAGACACCTTATCTTCCAGCACTTCCTTTTCTCTGGCTCCCTCCGAAATGACATCACCTCTCAACTGGGACATTGAATCAGAGCAAAAGCAGGAGGCCCAGCACAGGTGCAGCATAGCTCTGGTTACTGCTCATCCCAGCACTGTCTCCATTGCCAAGGACTGTCCATCACTAGCCAGAGCTCTGCATGGACATGTGACCTCCCTGCTTTGCCCCGTGCTGATGTCTGGGGGGTGCTGGGGCAGAAACCCTGTGAGAAGTGTTCCCTTCAGTTGCCCCTAGAGAAGCCTGCAGCACTTGAGTTCGAGTGGGGCACAGATCTGACCCCTGGGCTTCTGTGAAACAACATGGGAATTTTTCTGAGGGAACATGACACATTTTTGGGGAGCAGGGTGCACACAAATACAACCCCAGGGATCAGTGCCTGCTCTGGTCTGTAGGTGCCCAGCCTCTTGCACTCACATCCATCAGGAGCTGCCCAGGGCAGTGGATGGGTTTGTACGACTCTTTAAGGTGATCTCATAGTTCAAGCAGGCCAGGGCATGCTGCTCTCTCCCTGTTGCCTGCCTCCACCACACTCAGCTGGCAGCAGATCCTCTGCCAGCCCTGCCTGGGGAAGTCCAGGCAGGAGCTGAGGGGGCTGTGAAGCAGGCAGGGATGTTTGTAGAGTGGCAGAGCACCCTATGCTGCAGTGCCTACCTGAGCAGGCTGCCACAATTGGAGGATGGTGGCACCTGAAAAGATGACCATAGCTCACCTCACTTGTCCTGTGCAAAGCCTCAACCCTGTGTCCGGGAGTCCAGGCATGCTCCCAGCCCACCTGTCCTCATTTCCCCCATACTTGCAGCTGCTGAGGGCAGCCTGGCCTTGGGGGAAACCCTAGAGATGGGGTCGGGTACTCGACACCATCCCAACATGGAAATGACGCTCACCCCACCCTGTAGCGGCTGCTCCAGCATGCCTTTCATTTTTAGAAAGCAAAGCAGCTCTTCAAAACAATCCCAAAGGCAGTGAATGTCCCTGGCTGGGCTCCAACTGATACCTGGGCTTTCCTCCCCTCTATGCCCCAGGCCATGGATCCCAGATTTTGTTGGGAGAGAGCAGCAGAACCCAATGAGGTGAGGAGCCAGGGTGTAGCACCAGTTCTAGCCTTTCCTCTTTTATTTGCAGTGCTGGTGCCAGAAGCACCATTTCTCTTGGCATGTGTGGAATTAAGCTCAGGAAGGATTTGTATCTGTCATGGAGTAGGTGTTTGGGGATCTCTGGTTTCTTCTGGATGCTCTCCTCCCCTGGTGAGGGCTTGCTGGGGAGGAGCTGGTCCTTTTGTGGCATGGCCCAGTGAGCTGCTCATGGCTCCAGCATGGAGGGCTCTCCAAACCATTCTCTGGAAAAAACAGTGTCTTCCTGCCTACTGCAATTACCTGAGGCAGAGATGGTGCCCAGGAGGAGAAGTGGGAAGTGGAAGGGAGGGGAACCAGAACAAAAGTGGGGATGCTTTCACTGTTCCTGCTGAAAATGGAGGGAAGAGGAGCCAAGAACCAGCATCAAGCAGGTTCTGGGAGGCCTAGGAAGTGAAAATCACCCTCCCAGAAGTGAAAATCACACTGAGGCACAGGGTGTTGCTGCAACTTAGTGCCAGAAGAGTGCAACAACAGAGACCTTACATGTCCCCCATCCCAGGTTTCACTCACAGGGTGCTGGCCACCCTTCCACCTCCTGCTGTGCCCTGCAGAGGCCCCTCTGGGCCAGCCCCCAGCCCTGCTCTGCATGTCCCTTCTGTCAAAGAGAGGAGAGGGGAAAACACCACAACTTCTCCCCTATCCCCATCTTTGCCAGGCACTCCCCTCTGCACATTTTCCAGCTGAACATCTGTGATAACCTCCCAGTGAAACTGGATTTACTGTGAGAACAGATGCTGCAGAGGGAAGGCAAACAGCCTGGGAATCCTCTCCGAGCCTGTCCATCAGGCCAGGGGGATGATGCCAGCAGCATCTTTGAACAGGCTCCTGTGGTACCCGCACTGCCGCAACTGTTGGGAGCCGTGTGACTCCTCCCCTCGAGCAGCAAACTGCACAGCAAGGAGGCCCTTTGCCAGTCCCTGCACCAGTGTCTGCCTATGGCCCTGAGATGGCTGTAACCAAAATGAACAAAAAGACAGACATGAAAGGAGATTACAAGGTGCAAGGACAGAGATGTTGGACTGCTGAGCCGGGACCCTGACACTGCTGGAGACCCCTCCACTGTCACCTTCGGGTGGTCTCTGGGGACATCCCAGTCATAGCTGGGTCACTGACAACATCTCAGGCAAAATCTATCATCAGCAAGTGGCACTGTGCCCTTCTCTGCCACGGCTGGGCAGCAGTGGTGGTGCAGAGAAGGTGACACAGGAGGTGACAAAGTCCTGGCTAGGGACAGGGATGTGGTGTGGCATTATTTTCTTTCTGGTGGTAAGCCCCAGCTTTAGGGATTTACAATCCATTAAGCTGCATGAGATGTTAACAAAGACACTGCAGAGGATAAAAAGAAGGTGTGGGACACATGAAGCATGGATATCCCAGCTCCCTGCTGTTCCCTGTGCCCCTCCCTGCACCGGGGCCATCTTTATAGGCTGGAGGTGTAAAGTGGAGAAAGGGCATGAAAAGCCTCTCGCACCTTGCTCTGACAGCTTCACTCTGCCCATTCATCTCCAGCCCCATGGACTCACCACCTCCTTGAGCGTCCTCTGAAACAACCCAACAGCTCTGGCCTCGATGCTGTGCCCTGCTGACTGCAAGAAGCTGTGAAAGGGCTGCCCAGGGCACCTGCCTCACCCCAAAACTGCTTCTCAAGAGAGCCACATGGCTCTTGAACACCCCCAGCCCTGTGAGTCTCATAGAAGTTCCCCTAGAGACACACCGAGCAGCATGTCCTGTTCAGCAGCCTCCCCTGTGCAGGTTCAAAGGTCCCCATCAAGAAACAGGGAAGAGGTGACACGTCACTCTGCTGTGCCATCAGTTTGTGGCAGCAAAGAGATGGGAAACAGGCACATCCAGAGCTGGAAATCCTCCCTGGGCCAGCAGCTGCCACACCCCACTCCTCACCCCCAGCTCTCACACCGGAAGCTAGCAGGAGACCTACAGGGGTATTAAAGATGTGTTTTACAGCCCACCCTCATCGCTGCAATAATGAGAGTTAGAGAGCAGCAGCCGGAGCTGTTCAGAGACCGGCTCCCCACGCAGCTGCCGGAGGTTTTGTGGCAGCCTGCAGCCCCCACCAGTGGGTTTTGCGCCAGTGCTCGTGCTGGAGACCCTCTGCCCCGCTAGAACTCCTGGCAGCTGAGGGGGCTGAGAGAGGCCAGGCTCTGCTCAGCTCTCATTAAAATGCCTGTGGTGGCTGAGAGCTGCTGCCAGGGCGGCACGTGGCAAGGAGCAGCGGGGCATGCAAGCGAGCACGCGCCTCGGCTTGCTGCTGGAGCAGCCGCCACGCCAGCATGGCTCCCTCACTGCTGCGTTGTCTTGGTGGCCAGGATGGTGCCTGGATACCCCCTCTTCATCAGCCCAGCCCCTTGGGGAACATGCTGCTCCCAGCACTCTGACACATCCATCCCCATGTGTTAAAGCACTTTGCTGAACTGAGTTACAGGAGGAGATGACAAGAGCTGGGGGGACCTGCAAAACCCCAGCCCTCACCTGCATCATGCTCAGCCTTCTTATGACAATGAGCCTGAGTGCTCGGCCGAGCATCTCTGACGCAGGTTGAACTGAAGGACAGAAAATGGAGGAGCCTGGCAAGCTGCACATCAACCCCCAGAGCTGCTGGGAAAATCCCTCTTTGCAAAACGCCATCTCCCTGACTCTCGTGCTGGGTGGGAGCCTGTTGGTGCCGGCAGCTAAGCTGGGCGGCGTGATGAAACACTGCTTACTGCCACCCTTACTCACTGTGCTCCAGGGAGCTCCGGGGCTTTGTCAGCATTTCCCGCTGCCTGGGACGTGTCTGAATTTCCCCCCTGCCTCCATTCTCACTGTTTCCCCGGGTACTGTAGTCCCCTTTGATTTTGCCCATCCCTCCCAGCAATGCCTGATGTGGACACAGCCCATTTGCTTGCGCATCCTTCCCACAAGCCTGGTGAAATCCTGGTGCTCTGCAGCCTGCCCAGCTTGCCCTCTCCTGGCTGATGCTTTTTTATGTCCCCCCATCTCAGTGTAGTGGAGACACATGCCCAGTTTTCAACCGGTCTCTTTTTCCACTCCCCTGCCCAGGTTTCACCATCCCCTCATTTGGCACAAAATTTCATCACCCCACTGCTGGCTCAGTTTTTTTTTTTTTTTCCCAGGCAGTGGGGATGAGAAAGCCGATGAATCAGCCCTATTATGGATTCATGTGCATTCCCTGTTTCCCCAACGGTCACCCCAAACAGCCTCTGTCCATCTGCTGCTACAGTGCCCTGCTGCCTCCCAACCTGCGCCAGCCCCCCATGCCTTGCAGGCTGGTCCCAGACCCTGCTCCCATTCTCCCAGATAAACGGAAAACATCCTTAAAAAAGAGGAAAAGCAGCAGAAAGGAAGCCCTCCACCCACACAACCACGGACACACTCCTTGAGCTGTTGGGCTTGATTTTCCTCTGGTGACTGTGCCTGCTTTGGACCAGCCTTACTCGTTCTAAGTAAAGAAAAATGTGTCATTTCCAGGAGTGACTTATTACTAATGACACCATCACTGGGTTATGTGCTTCATGCCACAAAAACCTGTCAAGCACTTTTAGCAGCCTCCCATTTTAAGTGGTGATGGAGGGGAAGTTGCTTGATTCAACCCTTCGGTAATCTAGGTCATCCCAGGCTCGGCATATTCTTAAACTGCTTCAGTTAATATCCCGTTCCTCCGCGTGCCCTTCGCCCTGACACCGGGGGGTGGAAACACTGCAAAAGCCCTTTCTGAAAGAAACCACCCAAGATGGGCAGGCAGTGCAGCGCTGGTGAAGCGAAATGGCTCCGGCGGGCAGCTGCCCGGGTGCGGGCAGCAGCGCAGCGCTCTGAGCCCATGGCTTCTTGTTCTCCCCGCCGTCCTCGCCTCCTCTGCCCGGTGCCCCCCCGCCCCCGCAGCCCGAGGGCGCAGAGATGCTGGCGGCAGGCTCCCGCAGCTTTCCTCCTTCCCTCCTCCGCTCCGTCCGCGCCCTCGCCAAGCCTGCCTGGACAGCGAAGAGCTCAGGGGAGCCCGGAGCGGTCCCCGCGGCCAGTCAGTCTCACCTTACCCCGCACCGGGTGGGAAGGCTGCCCGGCGCCGGGGCCGCTGCAGATGCCTCTGCCCGCTGCAGGCAGCCGCTCACCTGCCTGAAGGAGCTGCCCTCTCCGCGCAGCTCCTGTCCCAGCCCGGCCGCCTCCGCCAGCGCTGCGCACATCGCCCCTGGCTGGGGACCGGCCATCGCTCCGCTCCGCTCCCCTCCGCACGCTCCCCGCTCGCTTCCATCTCCCCGCTCGCCAGCTGCCTGCGCTCTTTGTATCGCCAGCACCGCGCTCCGCTCCCCGCCGGCCACTCGGCAAAGGCGATCTCCGGCGCCCGGGCAAAGCAGGGCTCCGGCGGCGCAGCCCCCTCTTCCCGCTCCGTCCCCATCGGAAGGAAAGGCGCCGGGCCGGCTGACAAACCTCTCTTGTCCCTGCTCTCCTTCATCCTCCGCACCCTTATTTTCAGCTTCATCTGCCCCTCGCGCATGTCTGTCCAGAACTGGTCCTCGGAGGGAGCAATCATTACATCCACGGGCATCCAGGCAGCTGGGCTGCGGCTCGCGGGGGCACCTCTCACCGTCGCCAAACAACAGCTGGCGGGCAAACAAAATACTAAAAAAACCCAAAAAGCGCCCCTGCGGCAGAGCAACGCCAGCCTCCCCCCGGCTCCAGCCTTCAGGCTGAAAAAATAAAAAGCATTAAAAAAAAGCCGAGCGGGGTAGGGGGGCTCGGCGTAGCCCCCTTTCCCCGGCCGCCCCCCTCTTCGCCGCCCGCCGCAGCCCGAGTGAGCTCAGCCCGGGAGCAGCCGCCCCATCCGCCGCCGCGCTCGCTGCGCTCCCGTACCGCGCTCATAGCTAACGGGTCAGGCATGCGGCCGCATTCCTTACTCAGCACACAGACACGCAGCACAACGCCGGGCTGACATATGCTCCGCTCCCTGCTTAAAGGCGCAACTGCGATTTTCTCGCCTGCCCAAAGCCCCCCGCAGCGAGCGGCCGCGGCTCGCGGGAGATGGATCGCTGCACCACGCCGGCTTTGGCCCCGCGCAGTTAATATGGGGACGGGAACGTGGTGGGAGGAAGCTCATGCCCACACCTCATTTTAGCACCTGCCAGGGCGGTGTGCGATCAAACCCCCACAACGAAGGGGGGATGCAGCACCACCCTCCATCCCGGCTCCCTGCCGCTCCTCGTACGGTGAGGGCACCCCACGGCTGCACCCCCTCCCCAACAGCTGCTCCTGGCAGGACCAACGTGCATCCCCTGGACACTGTTTAACTCTGAACCCCAGCACCAGGAAGGGCAATGCCATGATCTCAGCTTCCCAAGAGGGAAACTGAGCCACAAAAGATTAAATAACTTCTCCGGGGCTCTTTGCTGCAGGGCAGAGTGGGGAACGGGACAGGTTCCTAATGACCAGTTCATCTTGTCCCTTAATGTCTCCACTGACAGCATCACCCAGGAGGATGCTCCTCCTCGAGTGGTCCCAAACAGCTGGAGATGAGTGGGTCCCAAGAGCTGGCAGGAAAAGGGGCTGCTGGCACTGGGCTGCTCACACCTGTGCGTGGCCATGTCAGATGGACTTATCTGCCTTGTCCCAGCAAAGCAGGACCATGGTCTGGAGGAGATGTACCCTCTGCCAAAGCCTTCTCACGTGCAAAACTCCAGCAGGAGGGCACATGTAGGAATGGCCTTTCCTAGTCTCACTGGGGGTCTATCCATCTCTAGTGGCTTCTGAAGCAGGTGGGGAGTGATGTATTTTCTTCTTTGCATTTGTTCTGGGGGAGAAAATTACTTGTTCCCCGCTTCCCACCCGCAGGACTCCTTAATACATCTCCACACAGCTCCTTACGAGTTTATTGGTCTGAGCCCAGGCCTCCAGAAAATCATTCAGGATTATAGTAAGCGGGGGAGAGAAGGGGGGGGGCATGTATTGTGCCTTTGAAAATCTGAAGCTTTATGGGCTGAAAAACCCCAGGCTGAGCCATATGTGAGTGACTTCAGTGTTTTTCCTTTGAATGACATCACATGAGATGAGGTCATTGGCATTAACTAAGTGCTGTCTCCTCCCCCCCACCCCGAGCGGAGCCAGCCTCCTAACGAGCCTTGTTGTTGTAACAAATATGGTTTGATTATTATCAGATGTGGGTCAGAGGTTGGATAAAATTCAAAGCATGCTCCAACTAGGCTGGAAGAGAGAGAAACAGCCTTCCCCCACAAGCCATGCTCAGGAAGTGACTACCACAGCAGGTCCCCAGGGGGATCTGTGGTCCCCCACATTTGCCACCACTGTCACTACAAGGGAGGGCACATGATGCTGGTGGCCAGTGCCAACGCCTGCCAGGGATAGAGATCCCTCCATGTGCCACTGCCACTGTGCCAGCAGTGCTCTACCTGTGCTGGTGGGTGATCCAGCTGTGACCCGCTCCTGTGGCTGTGCCTGGGGGTCTACTGGGGTGGACCTAATCACTCTACCGAGGTCACTAGGTTATGCAGGGGCAGTAGCCAAGGGGGACGCTGCAGGAAGCATGTAGTGAATTAGGGGGTGCAATACTCAACCTGCCCCTGACACAGAGATGCACAAACAAAACTTGCCTTTCCTCACTGCCCTCTGGTTGTCCATCTCCCTCAGGCTTCCAAGAACCCTGGGTACAAGTTATTCTGGTAATGTCAGGGTCCTTCAGGATGTGTTTGGACTGAGATTTCAGTTCAGGGCTACTCGGAGCACCAAGTGGGAGGCTGGGCATGACACCAAGCAGACCTCAATGCAGGAGGCTTACCAGTGCCCACACCCCTCTGATCCTCAGCAAAAGACAAGCGAGCAGGAGATAGCCAGCAACCCCCATCCTCCACCAGTGTGAAGTCCAGCCACAAGGAGATGCCATCTGCAGCCACCATTATCCAGGCAGCATCCTCCTCTCTGCTCTCTCTCCATTATCTTCACCCTTTTGCCAGAACCAGTATAGGAGCTAGCACCTGGGGCAGGCGGCAGCTGGCAAGCAGAGAGATAAAAGGCAATACCCATAGTGCAGAAATACATTCCATGTATCAGCTGCTGCCCCTTGGCCCTTTTCCCCAGGTGCTCCTCCTGGCCAGGCTGTCACCCATCCTGCCTCCAGCCCCTATTTAGCAGACAGAGGTGCATCACCCAGAGAGAGATGCCTAGCCTCATCAGCCTCACTTCAAAAACATCTGCTGCAATGGGTTGGAGAGACTCATGTAATCCTCCTGCAAGAGCAGGGAGCAGGATGAGTCCCTGTTCAGCACCTACATACCCTGTCAGGACAGTGCCTATAGCCTGGCACAAGCCCAGCTGGGCAGGGCCAGCGGTTCCTCTCTCCACCCAGCACTGGGACCTGGTAATAATTGCCAGTGATGACCTTTTGCAAGCATGCAGCACAGGCCCAGGGAAAGGGGGAGGCGGATGAGGGAAGGCAGATTTCTCAAAAGGAAGGAAACTGTAACTGGGCAGTGGCTCCTGCCCATCAGGACCTCTTACTGGGGAAGTTGGCTTCTTCCCGCTGACCTTCCAGAAATGAGAAATGAAATTACACAGCAGTTTTCTAAGTCATAGCAACCCAGAGGACTGCTCTTCCCTAAGCCCCTTCTCCTCTGTCCCACTCTGCCTTTGACCCTTTTGCTTGCCTTTTCTGGGTCCAATGGTTAAAAACATGGCCAGAGGGGGAGGGGAAGCTCCTCAGGGTAATTATAGAATCGGGAAAACAAGTTGTCTGACGACAGCGTTGCTAAACAGGGAGGTTTAGAGCATAGGTCTGGAATACAATCAGCCTTGCACATACGTGACCTGGCTTAACCCCTCCCAGGGATGCAGTCACTGGTCCCGCCGGGGCTGAAAGCCTCCCAGGCATCTCCTGGTTGTGGTTCAGGGTGAGAAGGGGGCACCTTACTCTACCCCTGTGCCTTGGACTGAAGAGACTGGGAGCACTCCCCAGGGCACCTGCCAGGCTGGGTGTCTGAAGCCAGACCCACTAAAGAGGGGCTAGAGGGCAAGAAAACACAGTCCTGCCCTGGCTAAAGTGGTCCCAGATAGCTTCGCTGCAGGAAAGGAAGCAACTCCTCCAGGGATGTTTTGCATGAGAGGGAGGGAGGTTCAGAGAGTTACCTAAACCTCCAGGATTGTAAAAATCACCAACCTTCATGTTCCCATTTGATTTTTTAAAAAATGCCTTTCCCTCTAGGCTGGTATCAGTGTCCTATCTCCATTCCTCTGGACAGTCCAAAGGAAAACATCACCACAGGTAATCCCCCCGCACCTCATGACCTACAGCCTGAAGCTCAATGTAACCCCCTGCACAGCTCTTCTTACCCTTCTTCCATTCCTGATCATCACGTGGGCAATTTTAGATGAAGAGCAACCAGAATTCCTATCCACATTATTTACAAAGGTGGTTCTTCAAAACTACCAAATCTGGGAGAAGCAAGAAATTGAGAGTCCTGTGGGAGCTCCTTTTCCTGTCTCATCCCACTCCCATACCCTCCTTATTCATATCCACACTCCTGCCAGCCAAGCATCTGCTTCTTTTGGTTCATCACAGTATGCTATGGGATGGAGATGGCCACAGGTGGACAGAGGTGCTTGCAGGAGGTTCAGAGACAGTAAGCACACTTAAAGGAAAAGCTTGTAGGTACATCTGATGGATTCATGCCAGTAAGTCCCCAAGTGCTTTTAGACATTACAGCCTGAGGGTACCTGAAATAGCTTTAATGTTTGACCTACAAGGGCACTTTCAGGCCCATGTATTGAGCAGAGGCTCTGCTGGAGTCAGGGGACAAAACCCACCAGCTAGTGCATTCTGCACATGCTATGTCCCCAGCAGACACACTCACACCCCAAACTCAACAGGTGAAATTGTGATGCTGTGCAGAGCAGGTGATGAGGAACATGACCATCAAATCGCCAGCTGCAGTCAGGTCCTGCCTCCCCACTCCCATCAGACAGCTTGTGACTGATGAGCCCTGAGATTCACTCACCTGGTTAGAGCATTGTGCTAATGACACTCAACACGGTGGGTTTGAGGGTCTGATCCCCGTATGGGTCATTCACTTAAGAGTTGGACTTGATGATCCTTGTGGGTCCCTTCCAACTCCGAATATTTTGTGATTCTGTGACCAAAGTGTCGGTATTTGGGGTATTTTCTTTCTTAAGTTTTATTCTTTTTTTCTTACATTAGGTTTGTAAAGACACCTCAATCCTGGTTCTGGATCCTGCCAAGCTTTTATCTTCAGCATATGCCCTGACAAGCTTTGGATGCACATGCTGCCACTCCAGCCTCGGAGACTCGGACTCCACGCAAGCCCCCTCTGCTCTTCCCTGCTTTCACACCTGCCTAGCTTGGCTTTTTCATTCACCTCCTCTTTTCCTCCAGAACAGCCCCAGCCCAATATGTTTCAAGAGGAGCATGCAGCAAGGGAGATGTGCAACTGGCGTGTGGCTTCTCACCAACAAGACACAAGACAGTATTATGGAATTTTCAGCCAAGGATGAGCAAAGTCACGCTCCATTGCCCTGATGTTTAACCTCTTTTTAGGACTGTCCTTATACAGAAAAAAAAAAAGCTTTTTCTTTTTTTTCCTTTTTTTAAGTTAAAATCCTCTGAGTCCTTGTGTCTAAAATAATTCCAGTCAGTGCTTCAGTGCTGAACCCACTCCCGCCTGGGCAGCCCAAGTCAGCTCCTGCAATGGAAATCCCCTTTCCTTTTTCGCTGCTTCTTTTTGCCTGCGACGAAGTCACCTGTCTTTGGTAGATTCCTCCAAAATCCCCCAAATCTCAGCCCCCACCCAGATCACTGCAGCCATGCAATTACAACTCTCTGCAGCCATGCTGGATGGCCATGGCACCGCTGGGCTGGAGAGGACCTGGGTCACGGCCAGCCTGCTCAGTGAGGAGGATGGCGAGTGAAGGGCTGGGAGGGATTTGTCGCTGATGATATTGTTACATTCTTTCCGAATCCTGGGAGTAAACAGACGCTCCAAATTTAGAAAGAACAGGACTGGAAAATTTAAACATTCCTTGAAGAATTGGTACAAAAGCGGGGGGAGGGGGGTGCTGAAGATGATCTCACATGCGCTCCCGAGCCAGATGAAAAGCTCATGACTCGAGTTCAGAAAGCAATTGAGGGGCCTGTTTCAGGTCGGAGCACGATATCGCAGCGGTAAAGCTCCCCCAGCACACGGAACCGCAGCAAAAAGAGCCTCTGTCGTGCAAGGGGGGTCCCGAGCCCACCAGCCCAGGCTGTGGGGCCACTGCTGCTGGCCACACTGCCATCCTGGTTCTATCTCCAGCTGGCACATGGATTCAAGCATGGGAGAGAGGAGCCTGGTGCTCAGCCTAAGGACCAGAAGTAGTGACAGGATGGGTGACAGCATCATCTAGACAAGCATCCCAAGCCCTCAGCTGTCACTTTTGACCGCTGAACAGGAGTAAAAGAAAATCTCCTCACTGTCTGCTGCAGCTGGACAAACGGAGAGGAGCTGGTGAAGCTCAGCACCCACCAGCTCCGCACCACACACGGCTCTGGACAGGCTCCAGTACCAGAGCTGGCACACGGGAGCCATCAGGGAGCAATGGAGCCAGACTGCTGCTGCTGCGGCTTCATAAGCAGATAATGCCTCTTAATAAAAACCAAGCGGGTGATTGCAAAGGGGAAGAATAAGGGAGGAAAAATATAGCAAAGTTAAAAAAAAAAAAAGGAAAAACAGAGCAAAAAAAGCAAAAAAAAAAAAAAAGCCAAAAAAGCAAGGGTTTGTGCTGAAGTAAACAAAGGTTAAAGAACAGTCAGGCTCCTGCAGGAATAGCAGAGCTGGGCTGGGAGGGGGCATTACGTAATGCAGGAAAAATGTTGGCTCCATTCAGTTTTCCACCACTTCATGTGATGTCAGGAAAACCATATAAATCAACAGTCTTTCTGCTCCCACGGATGGAGGGCAGCAAGCAGCACTATTTATACTTACACAATTAAAAAAAAAAAAAAGAAAAAAGAAGAGAAGCCGATGATTTCCAAGACTGGGAATAATTGACTCAGATTCTTCCTTGCCAGCCACTGGAATCGTTGCTTCTGGGCTGTTAACCCTTGAGGAGTCCCTGGCACCAGTCCTGCCACCCCCAGCTCCCCTGTCCTCACCCATCTGCCTCCACCAGCTGCTTCAAGGGTCAGAAGGCTGCTGGCCTGGAGGTGAGCAAGAACAGCCAAGCCTGGTGTTTGCACAACATGGGGACACAGAGACATGAACCCCAGCATCTGCTGGGGCTGAGAGAGCTGGGCAGCACAGAGGGGCTGTGTAGGGCTGCCACACTGAACTGAGGACCCTCAGGACAGGTTCCCTGGGGTAATGGCATCCACTGAGGGACAGGCTGAGATTTCAGCAGCCCTTGCCAACCCAATGGGGTCACAAGACACCTCCAAGGAGGACCCAAGCACCTCTTCTGAGACACCAGATGGGTTGGGGCAGGACAAGGTGCTTGAGGCCAGAGTGGACAGACTGAGGGGTTAAACCCAAAACGGCAAGGGTTCAAAATCAGGCCCACTCACATATCCTGCCCCAGACCCCCCAAGCACTCCAGAGTTGTCTTTACACCAGCCCGTTGCTGCCCGCACCGCAGGCAGGAGGGAGCTGTGCCTGTCAGCAAGCATGCCCAGTCTCCCCTGGATGCTCTGCACAGCCATTCCAGTCATGATTTCCATGTGAAACACTGCTGCCATGACCCAGTGTTCTACATTTCAGCTCGTTTTTTCCACCTGCTGGTGGCCTGCGTTCTGCATCATGCTGAGGCCCTGCTGCGCTTTTAATTTGGGAGGCTTGAGCTTTGCTTGGTGCCTAGCACAGCCACACTCCTGCTTGGGGCTCTGGGCTCCTGCAGCCCAGGGGGATGGAAATGGCTGCCTGATGATGGAGGAGGTGTGTGCCCATGTGGGGAACAGCAGGTTTGGTGGCAGGGGGTTTGGTGGTGCTGCTGCTGCTGATGGCTGAGGGGGTGTCCATGCAGCTGTGGGGCACTGGGACTACAAGGCTCCCCCAGGCCTCTGCTTGTCTTAAGGCAGGAAAAGGCTCTGGGGTTTTTAGGGCCACCTCACCCAGCCCTGTCCTGGCTCCAGGAGGACTCGGGGCAGGAGGGTTTGTAGCCAGCACACAGCCCTGCTCCTCACCCAGCCCTGGGAAAATGGCAGTGGGTTAGGGGGTGCCAGGGTCACACCGCCAAGGCTATTTCCTGACCCATCCCCATGACTAAGCAGGTTCCTTCCCAGATGCAACCGAATCCACCTTTTCCTTCTCCTGCACCATACGTCAAGCTGTGCCCTTGTTTATGCCACGGTGACCTTGGAACTGCAAGCACAGCTACTGAGGCAGGCCAGGGGCTGCCATTGCAAGCTCAGGGAGGCATCCTCCAGCACTGGCCTCAGCAGAGCTCCTGCAACCCAGGCCGCAATAATTAGCTTTAATGTGATTTCATGTAGTCCCTGCTTGATTTTGTTGCTTGAAGTGCGGGGGTTTAATCTCACTGTTTCTCTGCTCTGTTCCCCCCATCACAATGCAGCTGCTCTAATTCAACAGCACTTACCCCTGCCTTGCATGGGCAGGGCTCCCTGAATGCCACTTGCCCGTGCTACCCTCCCCCTTACAATTACCCCTTTCCAGGGTCGGTCACTCTGCGGGTGTGGCAGTTCTCTCCATCCTTGTGGTGCCCCAGGGCACAGAGGTTGGTACCCTCCGCCTCAGCCCCAAAGCAGCATCCAACTGCCACAGGATGAGGACAGGCTTGAGGGTCAGAGGTGATTCCCATCTCTGTGCTTTCAGCACTGTTCAATGGGACTGAGGGGCTGTGTGGAACTGGGAAGTTCACTGAGCTCAGTGGGACCGAGGGGCTGCATGGGGCAGTGCCTGCCCACCCCTCCATGGGCAGAAATCTCAGAGGCAGGCAGCCATCAGGGCAGATGCCCGGCTGTCCCAGCCAAGGGAAAGCAAAGGCAGCTTCAGCTCTCCCTTAGGCAGTTCACTGCCTCTCTTCTCCTCTCTGCTGGGTCGGAGCTTTTCATTCATCAGCCGCCTGCCTCACTGTAATTAGGGCAGCACGTGCCTCCTCCTGCCTGTACATTTGTGCCCAGAGAGCATCATCTCCAGCAGACCCTGACTCACTCAGTGATGACCCTCTGCCCCAGCCATCCTTCTCCTTTCCAGTACATCCGTGGATTTCTTCTCCTGCCCTCCCTTTAACAGCAGCAAGAGGGAGCAGAGTGCCTGAACCAGGTCTGGTCCTTGGCACATTCACCAGGGATGAAGCAACGCAGGGATGGGAGAACAAAGGGCAGCTTTTGGATGGCTGGATCCATGCCACCACAACCCCCCTGTATCCCCCTCTTTCATTCACCCTGCCTGGTGGGTGCAGCAGCGGGGAGACGGACAGTGCAAGGAACGAAGGCACGGGGATGACCCAGTGATGCCAGCGTGGGCTGAGCCTCCTCAGCCTGCACGCAGGGCTGCCCTCCTCCATCACAGCCACTGGTGGCCAGGAAAGTGGGTGCACATGGACAGGGATGGCCACAGCTCCGTCACTCCAGGCTAAGGGCATGAGCATCAGGTGAAGCGGTAACCCAGGGCTCCTACCTGTGAGGATGGAGACGCTGTGGAAACAGCTGTCCAGCTTGCCCAGGAGGATGGAGAGGAAGCTGTCAGCAGCTAAGCCGGTCACGTCCCGCGTGCTCTGGTCATAGACCACCACGTCCTGGTGGTCCTCCGCCTCCACCTGCAGGGGAGCGGCAAAAAACAGGCATCAGAGAAATGGGCTGAGCACTGAGGATGCTGCTGTCCACACCACCATGGGAAGCAAAGCTGAATTTAGTGGTCACACAAGCAGGACATTCCAGCTCCACACCATTTCCACAAGCTGGTTTTGACCACCAAATGGAGTGTCCAGCCAGGCTGGAACTCTGCTCCATGGCTACAAGCAAATGTGTCAGCAGAGGTGCCCACTAGAGCAGCCCCACCAACTATGAGTGCTTTTGAGCATCCTACCCAAAGTAGGGTCACTCCTCCCCATCGCCCACCCTCAGCTTGCTGTTACTTAACTGCATCCCAGAAATTGCCACGACTTCTTCCACCACCTCCTCCCCAGACAACTTTTACCCTCAGATACTCCTCCTCAGCCTGGCTGGTGTCACAGGGACAGGGATACAGGGATTTGGGAGTGGTTCTGCAGGCAGGGGTGCTCCCAGCACAGCCCTTGTGCTGTGGCTGGAGCTCTTCAGGGCTCAGCCTGGAGATACCATGCCTAGCACAGTAACACCTCTATAGGCACTACGCCTTACCCTAAACCTGCAGATTACCCCTCAGGGCTGAAGGAGAGGGGAAGTCTCTTCTTTTGTTTGGTGGATGTTCAGGGTGACACTCTTTCTTCCTTTTGTAATGTGTGCTGGGGCCTGCATACTGCAGGGATAAACTGGGGAGAGGGAAAGGAGCTCCTGGGCTGCTCTCACATGATTTTACATACCCCAAACAGCACCCAGCTGCCCACCACTGCAGAGCCTCTGGGGCAGGTGAGATGGTGAGAGAATCTGCAGGCAGGCAAATGTCTGCAGGCAGGAGTCCCCCCACGCCCGATGACGACTGGATTGCAATGAGGGCACTCAAGGCACAGCCAGACATTCCCGCACCTACCTGAAGGTCCATGCACTAAAAGAAGACAAAAATGCTCACAGAGGCACAGCTCAGCTCACCTGCTGAAGAGCTGGATATGTGGCATATGCCTGCCCTGAGAACACCTGCCCTCCCAGCTGGCGGGGTAAGGCACATCCATCACATCATGGGAGAGGGAGGCAGCAGCAAAGCAGGGAAGGAGGGAATGTGTGCAAGCTGCTCTCTTCTCCAGCTAGTGCTGGAGCTGCCCCTTGGCCAGCCTGTGCCAAGCCCTCTCCAAAATGTCTTTAGGAGACCACTTGAACGAGGTACCACTCATGGACACCCGCCTCATTTTGCTGTCTCACTGCCAAGCCCTATCTCACCACCAGAGCAGATTCGCTCAGGGTTGCTGTTGCTATTAATGCTGCTTTCACACCCTGCTGCAGGTGCTTCCCAGCTCAGCAACGTGAGCACCATCCAAATAAAACTGCAGGGAGCACTGATTTAGCTGAGCTCATCACATCTCTGCGCCGCAGCGGAAGGACAGCCCCGCACCAACAGAAATCCCCGTCGGGGCACCACGCGCAGCTCGGCATGAGGAAGGGAGGGCTCAAAGGACCCACCTGTCCCCAGCCTGGCACCCCCACAGCTCAGCAGGATGACAGGAGGAGTGAAAGGACAGGATAAGAGGGAAGAGAAAAGGACATGGGAATTCTAAAATAAGACACTGAAAAATGACTGAAGCCACCTGGGATAAGCCAGATGAGGATCTACCCCAGCATCTTTTCCTCAGCCAATCCTGAAGCAGGACTTCTGTGGGAGGTCATCCAAGCACAGCTGGAGGGAAACACAGTGGCTGACAAGCCAGTTCGGAACCGGGAACCTACCCGTCCTCAGCAGCTGCCTAGCCCTTCAAGGCTCCCTACCACATCCCAAAGACCCAGTTCTCACCCTGAAGCCCCATGCCAGCAAAAACATCTCCCCCAAAAGCACAGTGAGGCAGGGACCACTCTGCGGTGGGGCAGGGGCTCATCCCAGCTGCACAGTCCAGGCTGAGGAGGCTGCAGGAGAGATAGCAGCTCTGGCTGAGCAGAGTTATCCCACAATAGGATTTAGTGTTCCCTCTGCACGGGAAGGCTTTGTTTGGGCCATCACTGCAGGGTTGCTGAGCGACGGCAGAGATGTGTGACACGGTTTACTTCTTATTAAAGTTATAAGGTTCCACTCAATGTAAATGCCAAACAAGTGCTGGCCTCGCATGGCTCGGCTGCAGAAAATAAATACCCGGCTTGCTGGGGTGAGGATACCTGCAGGAGGGTCCTGAGGAGCCCTCATGGAGCACACAAGGAGCCCGCACTGGCATCCCGGCTCCTCACCACAAAGGGCAATAAGACAGAGATTTTAATCAAGCACGAGTCTCCCATTAACCTCATGCCCTCCTGAAATGCCCCATCTCTGGCCTTAAACACAGGAAGGCTAAAAGCTAACTGGGGCAGAGGAGGAAGGTAAAGCTGAAGAGATGCTCCATACTAGATCCCTGCTTCTGCCAGGTGCTGGCATAGGACAGGGACACAGCTGACAACAGAGGTATCCTTCTGAGAAGCAACACTTCCATGGGGGTTGCTTTCACCCCAAGACTGCTGAAGTAACCCCAGGCATCATCCTCCAGACAGGGTCCCCACATCCATCTAGCAAGGGACAGTAGGGCCAAGATGCAGCAAGTCTTTTGGCTCCAAGTAGATGCTGAGTGGGGCATGCAAACCCATGTATGCCTTTGAAAAGCTGCTGGCCCACTCCGGTGCTGGAGGTGCCTCAGAGCAACTCCCCAAGAACAAACCTCCTCCCTGCTAAAATCTTGGCTGGAGGGGTATGACCAGCCTGGAGCAAGGACCACCTGGCCAACAGCTCCAACCAAACGCCAGCTGAGACCATTCATTCATCGCCTTTGTGCCAAGCCCTGTGCTCCCCACCACCATCCCCAGCTCTGGCTGGAGGTAACTCCCATATGGACATAAGTCTCCAGCACTGCGTGGTTCAACACAGCCTGGGTCCCAGCTCCATCTCTCCCCAGCTGCCAAGAAGGGATAATGATGCTCTACAGGTGATCCAGGCTAAGATAAGAGCGAGCTATTATTATTATTATCCCAATTACTACTGACATCTCAGTCACGTATTGTTTCAAAACACAGTGAATCACCCCACTGAAATAACAGGGCTTCCATCAACATAAAGAGCAGCCAGGCACACGGCTCAAAACTAAGCCCCGGCTTTCCCTCAAGCAAAACAGCTGCTTGCAGAGCCAAGCTCCTAATGCAAATAAATAAATATTCCCATCGCCTGAAGAGACCCTTGTCTTGCCTCAAAGCATGGCTACAGTTGCTCTGGAGATTTCTCCATTTCAGAAAGCGAGAAGTGGTTGAGAGGTGGACTTTCCAGGGGGATCCTGAAGAAGTAAAATTTTCAACATTTCCCTAAAGAAATGCTAGTGAAAAACCCAAGCAGGAATTTCCCATAACCTCTGCTCTCCAAACTGCACTGAGGAGCTGAATTATTCCAGTTGTTATCGGAATTTTTTATTGTGAGAATTTATTATTGTCAGCACTGGGAGAAGGGTTCAAAACCAACCAGAGCAGTTATGTTGGCACCATTTTTGTGTGGAGGGAAACGACTGCGAGCAGAATTGTTGTTGCAGCTTTCCCCAGATCGGGCACCATGGGAAGATGGTCCACACCAGGGCTTGGGGAGCAGTGGCTATGGCAGCTACAGCTGCCACAATTGTAGGATCATAGGCATAATTCATTGGAAAAAAGAAAGGGATTTTAAATGTCTCCATTTCTTATTTCCTCCCAAATGGTCCTTTCCTCTCCTTGCACCAAAAAAAGCCAGGAGCTGCTGTTAATGCCACAGCATCACTCCAAACTGCAGCCCACAGAAGCATTGTTAATGGTACCCTTCCTTAACAGCAACATGGAAAAGACGAGAGTAAGCACTGGGAAAAGCAAATTATACAAATTCACCCAACCCCCCCGCCAGCACGCAGGCAGGAGGAGCAGAGTTGCCGGCCAGGTGGGGTTTGCCCAAATGCTTTGCCCTGTATCAGCCCCTGTCTCCTTCCCCAAAAGGCGACCACCACCCTTAGCATCGCCGGGGTGGGACGAGCAGGTTCAGCTCTCTTTGCGGGAGGCGAGGAGGAGTGGGACGGGGCGAGGGCTCGGGGCTGCCCTTTGACTGCCCGGACAGCCCCGCGTCGCTGCCAGCCGCCTTTGTCTCGGCAGCCCCGGCCGGCCGGGAGCAGGAAACAGGAGGAGGGCGGGAGGACCGTCAGCAGGAATAATGGGGCCGGACAATCGCGCTACTGATGTCACCCTTCCTGCCATCTGCTCCCCACGCCAGCCGTGCCCCCCGCCCCCCAGCCCCAGTGAGGAGAACCAGGGGCACAGCAGGGCTGGAGGTGTTGACCAGAGGAGGCAGGGAAAGGACACGGGGTATCAGAGGTCTAAACCAGCTTTCAGCATCCCCTTCTGAGGATCTGTGCACCCCGAGGCAGCAGATCATATTGATTTCTGGGGGCCCCAAAATACAGTCATGACCCGAGTGACTGAAACGGGAGGCAGGGAGAGGGAGAAAGGGTGAGAAGAGAGTTCATCACCCCAAAATGCAAACACGCAAGTGCATGAACAGAAAGGCCTGGATACCCCGAGCCACAGCCACCACCCCTGCTTTATGCCAGATGAGAATACAGCAATGATCCCCCCTAGCTTCCCAGGACAAGTGGCTTAACATCTCAAGGGTGTCCTAAAGCTTAATTAATTCCTGGGCTGCATGCGTTGGGGGAGCCAGCAAGCGGTGGGCACGGCAGGGGCTGTGCAGAGCAGCGGCAGCGGGGACACGCAGCCTCCTGCCCATGGATGTGCCAGGAGGGATTTCAGCCGTATCAAAAAGAAAAGCAAAAAGGAATTAAAGATGATGGCAACGCCTCTCTTCTCTTCCCCTAGCATCCCTGGTTGTAATCACGTCCCCAGCCAGTACGTGGACCATTATGCAACGATCCAGGAGCCGAGAGAAAACGATCCTTCTATTCTCCTTCTATGGGGACAGAGCAGGGAATGCCAGGAAGGACCAGCCGGCCCCTTTGGGAGCCCACTGCTCCGCTGCAGCTGGCGAGCTGCAGGTTTGCAGGCGGATGGCATCAGCTGATGTTAACTCTTCCGTGCTTCCCCCTTCCCTATCATCCTCCTCTTCTTCCTCCCCCTTGCGCATCGCTTGTTCTGCTGCTGCTGCCGCTCCACGTGACAGCGGCCACTGCAGAGGTGACCCTCGCCGGGAGGAGGGCGGCCGCTCCGCTCTCCTCGGAGCTTGCGAAAAACTGATTATTCTGCTTTATTCTCCAGGGGATTTAAGAGCAGCTAAAGCCGTTCAGGAATCAGTCTCTGCAATCCCCTCCAAATCGCCCAGCCCAGAGCATCACCGAAGCAGATTGGCGCGAGGCCGGCCCCCCCGCACTGCCAGTCCCCTTGATCCCGCGGGGTGATGTCACCGGCAGCCAATGCGGACAGCGGTGCCTTCTCGGGGTGGCGGGGGGGGACACGACGCAGATGGCTCCAGCTGGGCCCAGCATTTGATTAATCGCCTGAATTACCCTCGCTTTGCCATAAAATTACAAGGCGGGAGTGGGGGAACGGTGGGAGCGAACTGGCAGGAGGGCGGGCTGTGATGGCAAACCACCCTTCGGATGGTGAACCACCCTGGGTCTCGTCCCGCGGCCACTGCGGGATCCTCCGGCGCAGCCCTCCGGCAGCACCTCGGCACCCATCGGCGCAGCCCTCCGGCAGCACCTCCGTGGAGGGCAGGACCCAGCCCAGGGCTCCGCAGGGACAGCCGGCACTGCTCCGGCCGGGGCTCCAGCCCAGCTCCGTGGCTCAGAGCCACCTCTATTATTTAACCAGGAGCGATAGAGAGAGGAGCCTGGGAGAGATAATATGCCATGACACCGGATAAGAGCTTCTGGCGTCACAGGGGAGGAGGATTACATGTCCCTGAATGGAGTTAGAGATGACAGAGGGGAGGGGAAGAGTTTTTAGCAGGGGATTAAGCTTACAGCTCCAGGAAGGCTTTGGGGGGTTGTTTGCTGGTGTAAGACAAGTCCTAAGGCTGATATACCTGTTAGACTTGCTTGGGGAGGGCTGCTGGCACAAGGAACCACGTCAGTGGGGTGGGGGCAAAGAACAGGTCCCCGAGGACAGCCCTGTGGCCAAATGAGCTCACACTGCAGCTCTCCAAAGGGTGTCAAAGAGATGCTGGCAAATACTGGGGTTAAGGGATGGAGGGGAAGGATCCACGTACTCCTATCTCTTAGGCCAGTCTGCATCCCACAAGAGAAGAGGGTGTGAGCACCCACCAGGAAAGGTAAGGGTCAGATCCCTTACCTTCATCTTGGAGGCAGGCTGGATGAGCTCCGTGATGGAGACCTTGTCCTGCTGGAGCCTTCTCTTGACAAGCTTGGAGCAGCAGATGTTGACGGAGCTGAGGACGTGCCAGGAGTTGTACTCCACGAAGGAGCGGCTGTCGATGACCAGGGTGCCCTCTGCTCCGTTCCTCAGGAGGCTGGCCAGCTTCTTGGGGTCCATCACCTTGCGTGGGAGCCTGTCCCCAGCCATAACGGGCCAGTCCCCTCTATGGCGAGTGGGGAGCAAGGGGTGGAAGGGCAGGGCAGGGATGCCAGCACCCGTCTCCCCAAGGGGAATGAGCGAGGGGTGAGGGGTGAGCAGGGCAGCACCCGTCCTTTTCTCCTCAGGCTGCTAACGCCCAGAATGCCAACTCATTGTGCTGAACCTGGAAAGAGAAGAAAGGAGACGACAACCCATCAGCTGGGCAGGATGACACCTGGATGTCTTCAGAAGAACCTAAGAGCGCAACAAGCCGCACTTCTGAGATGCATTCTCCCAGCCTGCCAGCATGTGCGGCTCCAGAGCTGCCCAAGCCAGAGATTTTCTCCTTGTATTTAATAGCCCTCAGCAGAACTTTCTTCCATGAATTTGTCTAATTGCTTTTTTGAAGCCATGTCAGCTTTTAATTTGACAGGCACAATGGCCAGTGGCAGGGAGTAGAATGGCTTGTCAGTTACACTGAAGAAGTCCTTCCCCTGGTTTGCTCCAAATCTGCTACTGATGGCTCCTCTGGGTGACTCTTACTACTGGCACCAGAAAAGACCACATATGCCTGTTCCTTAATCTTCTCCACAGTTCTTACCACACTTAGACCTAATTTAAAGAGCTTTTCAGGTCAAAGCATCTACAAAGCTGCCAGTTACAAAGATAGACACCTTTTGCCATGCTGGCCAGCCCCAATATGCTGTGCTTGAGAGGCAGGCACACCAGGGACCTGCACGGGGCAAGATGTCACCTCCTTTCCCTGTTCCCACACCAACAGTTCCTCGCACTCAATTTGCTTTTTCTGACCTCTGCCAAGCCCAGAGCTAATGGTTTCACAGAAGCAGCTTAGCTCAGCTCTAAGGTTCTGCTGCTGCACGGTAAAAGCTAGTTCAGGGCCCATCAGACACACCACCAAATCAGGTTTGCTCACTCATGTTCATCACTTCACACTGGATTTCACCTGCCTGTTTATCAGAGCCTGCTCACGGGTATCTTTGCCAGCTTGCCTCCTGGCAAGTCGAGAGAAGATGACTTCTCTTGGAAGACAAGAACTCAAGTTGACCTTTACTCCTGTCTTCAAGAAACAGGCCAGGCATCAAGGCAGGGGTGCTGGGAAGCTCTGCTTGGACTGAGATGGCCCTGGAGAGCCTTCTGCTTTTCAGCATCTAACTTGCACAGACTTAGAAAGGGGGTTCATACACAGGAGTACCCACTATACAAATACCCCGTGTTTCCATCTTAGGAGCTGAGGGGGTCGAGCCTGGTGCTCTCTGAGGCGAAGAACAAGATTCCTCCATGTCCAGCCCATGCTGAAAGAGCACTAGGCAGGCCAGGGAGCATTCAGCTCCGGGTGTCCTCTTAAGTTTTAATGGAACACGTCACTGCAAGCATGTTTTAATGGCATTAGGTTTTAATGCCACTGAAGTAATTCAGAAAATAAGCCTGGGCTACTACCAGGCTCCTCTTGTTCCTGCCAGACGGTGTTTTAGAGAGAACCCACAAGCTGCTTCATGGAAGCTTTAATGCATCTGAATTAGGAGGACTATGAATAACGTGCCTGAAAAGGCCAGCGTCAAGATTTTCATTGACTTCTGCGGGATCAGGATTTGGTCCACGGACTAGAGGAGGCTTACAAGTCACCCTGATCCGAGTAAGCCAGCAGCTCCCATAAGCTCTCACCTGGAGGCACCTACTGCAATGGTAGCTCAAGATACAAAAAAGATGCTTGAGTCAGAAACGCTACTGGGTGACATGACAGGGACCTCAGTTACCAGCCACCAAACTGGAAGGGCACTGCCAGCTTGTAGGGAGAGAATGGAAAGCCACAGAATGTGAGGATGGGGATTCCAGCATTTGCTCTGGCCTGTGACTCCAGCACTAACAGCCCAAACTTCTGTGGGCTACCAGACCTGCCTCCCAAAGCAGAAGTAGATGTCCCAGGTTTCAGCCTCAGGATCCAAGCTCCCAACAGGAGACCGCATTAGGATGTGCAGTACATTTCCGCCCTTGTATGACACCCCTGCCGCCTCTGCCAATGTGTTAATACAAATTACGGGAGGGAAAAATCCTCCAAAAGCTGCGATAGTGACGGCCCCTCCTGGCACAAAGCGTTTTGGCAGCCCCATGGCACTCTGGCATCGCTGTGCCCGGCCCCACGGAGTGCTCCGCAGCTCCTCGCAGCAACTCCAATTAGAGCAGCCCCCTCGGCGGGCGTTGGGCGGTCCCCCCGCTGCAGGAACCCCGCTCCCCCCAGCTCTCCTCAGGGGGGCTTAAAAATTGAAACAGTTCTAATTAGGGGGTCTGAGGGGGAGCGAGGCTGGCTCCTGCTGGGATATGACACACCTCATTACGTTGCTACCGCCTTGCCAGAAGCCCCCCTGCTGTCCCTTGGCTATAGAGCCAGGGCACTCAGAAAGGATGCAAATTAGCCAGCTTTTCCCCTTCGTCTTCCTTTCACACCCCACTCCCCAAATCACTTTCTGCCTCCCCTACCCATCAGGACACCAGGCTGTGAATGCTTCTTGGCTCTTCCAATTACATCCAAGAAATAAAAAGGGAGTAGCTGACAGACAAAAAACCCTAGGACAATACTGTGGGCAGAGGGATGAGTGAAGTGGGAGGAAGGAGTGATCCAGCACTGCACAGTTCCTCCGGATATAACATGGTATCCAGTCTCCAGATAGTGGGCAAGGGGTAAACTCTGGGGGTCTCAAACACAGAGGGGTCTAGGAAAGAGAACAGATCCTGATCACCTGATCACTCTAAGAGAAACCCAGGCACAAGAGGCCTTCATGAAGTTCGGTGGATGACCGGAAGCTTGGGTGGAAGAGACTGGAGAAGACAGACGAGGTTTCCCAGGTCAGCTAATAACCCCCCTCCTGCAGAACAACCAGATAAACCTCTGTAGACACGTGTGACACATCAAACAGGTCCCACTCCCAGCTCCACCCAAAAGATGTGGGGGAAGGCAGGGCAAGGTAAGTCCGTCCTTCCCCTCTTTCCTTTACAGGGGATGGAGTTGGCCAGCCCAGTGTGGCCACGGGGAGCTGTAACCTTGGCATTAGAGCCAAGACACAGGGACCTCTCTGCGTACGTTCTGCCAGGTCAAAGGCAGACACAAAAGCAACTTCTCTGACAGCAACCACATGACAGACTGAGGGGTGGTGAGTTCATCCCCAGGTACCAGCAGAGGCTGAGACCCTCACAGTACATTGCAGGCTGTGTGTGAGATGGTCTCTGAGAAGAACAAGCTGTAATGTCCCCGTACCTGGGAAGACCAGAGAAGGAGGGAGGCTGTCTCTCTGCTTCTGCTCAGATGGGTCAGAAGGAAAACTGAAGGAAGAGGCTTAGCCACGGAGCACTGCTAAAGTAAGATATCTTCTCACCACGGTGAGAGGAGACCAGGGGAAAAGGTTAACATGGAACCTAAATTAGGGTTTCAGAAACATAGCTGTGTTCCTCTCTTATCAGTTTATTAAAGCCATCTTAATCTTCTTGAGTGTTCCTGAAGAACATTATCATAATCCTTTAATCCCACCTCTCCCTGGAGTGCCTGTAATGAGGAGATGGGCACATGGCTTAGCTGAATGGGGACAGCCTGCAGGAGAGGCCACACTGCAGCCGAGGGACAGAAAGATGGGCAGAGATTAGCACAGGGCTGGGCCAAGTGCCCACTCAATGGGACTCTGTCCCTGGTGTCACCTCCACAAGCGTGTGTGTAGGTGAGGGGAGCTGGCCACAGGAGTCACAAGTGTGGCAGGGATGCACACAGCAAGCCAGGCTAAGGGCAAGTGCTCAGCCTGGCTGTGACCTTCTTCTGGGCAGGCCAGGCAAGAGAGCAAAAAAACCCAGAAGACATCTCAGCCAGAGTCTATCCATGTGGCATGAGAGACCACAGGAACTCATCCCTGTGCTGGCCCAAGGCAGGTCACCCAGATGGAAGCCACCTCCCTCAATTGCTTGTCTTGCACAAGGCCCCCAGCGGAGAGATGTGATTTGGGAAGGGCACAGATCAGGTTTCTCTTTTACTGGAGACATCAGCTGGAAGGACAGCAGGTTTCTACAGCAAGCCCAAACCTCACTAACCAGCATGTCCAGTCCTTGCACCAAGCTAGTGTTGTGTCCTGGAGAGCTGTACTGCCCACAGGCTGCCCCATCGAGGGGATGCTCCCCCCACTGCCACAGGCAGACCAGCCTTGCTGCAGGAACATATTTCCTTCACACCACTGAGACTGGAGCTACAGCATGCCCCCTGTGATGCTCATCCCAGGAGCACACTCTTCTGGTGGCACCTCCACCTTGAGTCTACCAAGGGATAAGAGCACCACAGAGAAACATTTGTTTATTTATCCCCAGTAATCTGAAAGCAGCCATTCCTGAAGAACTGCCATCTCCACCAGGGACTCAGTGGCACTGACCTAAGTGATTTGGCTTTCCTCCTTGCAGCGCTGGGGGCTGGGGGAAATATCTGTGCCTTGTGAACCCCACACTGAGATGCTGTCTGACCAGGGCTCCTCCATCCATCCAGGTCAGCCCTGCCACCAGACCCAGGCTTACTGCTGGGTTGCTGACAGGACCCCACCGGACCCCAGCTCTCCAGACACTTCCTAAGATGCAAAACGCAGCAGTTTTTCCAAGCCCCACACCCTTTTTCCTTCCTCATCCCCTCATTTCTTTCAAGTGCTTCAGCACTTAGCAAACTCCCCTCGGCTGGCTCATGCTGTTTGAGGGATTCCTAAATCACAGGACCATTACTAATTATTATTATTTTGCAGCAGCAATCAGGGACGCGGGGCTCATTAACAAGTTAGCACCTCTGGTTTCCCTGGAAACCCGCAGCTGCCAGGCAACGGCAGCTCTCCGGCCCGAGGCGATGCTACTGCAGCGCCTTCAGCTCATTCCCAGAAAGATGCTCGGGTCCTGCACGGGTTGATGAACCCAGCTTCGCCAACGGGATGAGGTTAAGAAACTCCAGGATGTGTCCCCTGCTCTGTGCTCCCATCTGCTGGGAACCTCAGCCCATCTTCCTGATCCTGTTCTGCCACTCACAGCATCACGAACTGCGCAGCGGCTCCTCCCTCCCAGCGAGCCGTGCAGGCTTTCTCCGAGGGCGAGGAATTTGGAGCATAATGATTCCCCAGAGTAACAGCGGGACAAAGCTGTCAGGTGCCTGCAGCAGCCGTTTTGGAGGTGATGTAACTGATGACGATTTCTCAGCAGTTACCCAAGGTCCCTTTAAGAGGCAGCACAAAAGATTTCTCTGCTTGATGATGGAAAAATGGAGTGGGGTTTTTTTTCCCTTTGCTCCTTAAAAGGAGAAACACCACTAACCACATCCACTAACTCAGACACGAAATCTGCTTGTCCACCTTTCCCTAGTGAATCTCAAGGATGGGGAGGAACGACATCTCCCAAGCCCCAGCAGTATGAAGATGCAGGGGAGATGGCAACGACTTTCCTGGTGTCAGTTAAGCCAAGCTGAGATCCACTGCCCTGTTCTAACCCCCGACACCCTCATGGCAGACAGAGGACTCCCCCTCAGCCTCATCCACACTGATCTCAGAACCCCATCCAGGCTCCCTGCACACCCCAGGCACATTCCTCCTGGGACAAGAGCTCCTGCGCATGCCCCTCCACGGAGGGAGCACTTCAGGAAGGAGGGAAAGGGCAGCATTCCCTTTTTCCCACAGCACATCACCCGGAGGCAGCCACTGCACTTTTGCCAGGGTTTCAAGCTTGCTGATCTCATGATTTCTTTAATTTTTTTTCCCCCTCCTTTCTATGCCGCAGTCTCCTTTCAATTCCTGTGGGCTGGAGGCAGCATGCCAGAGAGCCCTGCAAGGAGCTGCATGCAACCAAACAGCACCCACTCGCCTCCCCACATCTCCCCTTGCCCTCTGCACCTGCATCCTGCAGTCCAGAAGGTGTTTTCCACCAGAGGACGTGGCTGAAGGGCCAGGATGTCCTTCAGCAAAGTGCCAGATGGTGCATTCACACCGGACAAGGGACGTGGCGTGGAGCCACGTGGCAGCACTGGCGTGGGGGGGCTCAGCCTTGGGTACGTGGCTGGTGGCATGGGACAGCTCAGGGACAAAAGGAAAGGGGACAAGTTGTACCCAGCTACAAGAGAGTCTTTCCCATGCACCCTCACCCCACAAGGCAGACCAGCTCTCTTGGTTGCAGTTAGGCCAAGCAAAGGGGACCCTCATCCTCTCCCAACACCTGATGTTGTGCCAGCAGGTTTGCATGGGTTATGACTGCAAATGCAATTGCCTCCTAGCCTGTTTCCACCAAAAAAGTGCAGCTAAGGATTTATAGACTGGCCACTCCCAGAAAAATTTCTGACTGCAGTCATGGTGGTCAATCTGGAGATCCAGTCAGGGAAAGCCAGTGGGGACAGCAGGGAAAGGAATTTAGTTGGAGTCTAGATGACAAAGGCAGTATCTCCTCCTCTCAGACTTGTGCTTTTAACATGGTTTATGTGGTCTTCCCCTTTAGTATAAACACAAGCTTTCATTTTAAAGCCTACAAAAGCCAAGACCAAAGGTTATCCATGACCAACCAGCCATTTAATCACTGCCTTTGCCCATGCCGAGGACACTGCTCCCAAGCATGCTGCTTTCTAATACCAAAGCTATCCCATTTCCATTCTTACCCTGCCAAGCCAAGAGCTGGCCACACTCTCATCCCAGAGCTAAAAGCACCTTCTGCTTTGAGCAGCTTGGCACACATCACAGAGGACGTCACGCTGGAGAAGGGAAACCTAGTCCTGTTGATCTTCAAGGGCCCTTGCTGCCCACTGCCTGGTATCCCCACCATTTGTTGCACGACCCCATGAGCCCAGCAGGTTTATCCTGGGGACAAGGTGCTTCTTTGCCTTTTTACAACAAGAGCAGACAGAGGCAGCCCAGAAAGGTATGCAGTCAGATAATTCTGCAGGGCTGGTCTGGCTCTCTCGTCCTAGGACAACAAACACCATAAATACCTGCTGGGTGCATTTGCAGTCTCCCGGAGAAAGGGTCTCCAGGACCTGGGTCCTATTTTCCCACAACACCTACACACCAAGTGAAAGAAAGCACAGGATTAAGCTGTGGTTCTTCAAAGCTGCAGATAAATATAGCATTTCACTTCTTAAGCACAATCCCCAGTGACAGGAACTTATCCATCTCAGCAGAGTGCCGGGGACAGTTGCAGGTGAGGCCAAAGTGAGCACCCAGCACACACAGGGGCAGTCACTGCACTGTGCAGTGACTAACGACAGTGGCTAATGCCCAGTGCAGTGTCATTAGGCTCCCACATTCAAATGACAAATAGGACCCTTGCCTCAGTGAAGAATAATGACGTTGTTGCCTTCAGCCAGGTTGTCTGCAGCTTCTGATGAGTATCAGAGCAAACTGAGGTGCAGATCCCAGCACAGGTTTCCAGCCAGCAGAAGCCAATGTTCACAGTTATGCCACCCTATTCCCACAAAACTGTGAATCTCCCTAAGAGATCCAGAATTCAGTGCAGATGCAAGGGGCTATGCTGATATTCCATGGGATGGGACATTCCCCAGGGCAGCAAACACATTTTACAAGACTTTTCTGACCTAGTTGCTGAACTTCCTATATGCACACAATAGCCAAATTGCTCACAGGTTTGGGATGAATTAGCATGTGTCAGCTCAGGTTCTACTTCCTAGCACAGCCCCAACGAGGAGGCACCAGCTCCGAGTTTCGGAGGATTACCTTTATCTAGAAAAAACACACAATACAGGGAAAGCCCAAGCTGATGCTCCTGCCCCACTCTTCTCCTTTTCCCTTGGGGGCCATGATTCATTACCAGCTGGTTTTGTTCTTAATCTGAGGTGACACAGGGGTCAAACAAAGTGGTTTGCATGTTTTCCTCCATCCTTACCACCCTGTCGAGCCACGGCTTGCTGGTCAGATGCCACAGCTCTCCATGTATGAAGTCCTGCAGCCTGGCTTCCTGACTGAGAGCTGGGTATTGCAGCACTTTGTAACATGGGTCTTCTCTCTGAATCCATTTTATCACTGCTGTTGTGGGTGGCAAACTACATGGGCTCATTTGCTTGAGGAAACAGGCAGTAATATTGCCCTCACCAACTCCAGGCAGATGTTAAGCATGACACACACGTGTACTTTAACCCCAGTTTCAAAAAAACCTCAGAGATATATCATGATATCCACCCAGGGCTTAAACATCTTCCAACTCATCTCCACGCCAGCAGGTCTCACTCAGCCTTGCTTCTGACCCTGCAAGTGAAAGCTGGGGTGATCTGACCCTGCAAGTGAAATCTGGGGTGATCACACCAAACCTTGCCCCTTTTGGGCTGGCTGACCCCCAGCTAAGACCAAGTCACCCTCACCTTCCCACCTATCCTGCTGGACTCCAACAGAGCTCACTCTTATCTTTGCACCAGGTACTGCTGAATGAACCTTGCTCAGGTGCCAGACAAAGAGGCAGCCGAGCTCAAAGCAGAAGGGATTGCGAGGGTGACACAGAATTAACAGGCATCAGCATTCAGCAAGCAAGCGGAGAACGCACCGATCTATTTTTAATGGTACAATGAGAGTGCTTTACAAAAGGATGTGTCTGGGGAGATTCTGCCCAGTCAGAGATTTGCATTTGGGTTTTTTTGCAGCAGTCAACTTCCCTTGATGTGTGGGAGGCATTTTGTCTCTTCACCATCCCACAGGGCAATTCAGAGGGCCCTGGCTCAGTTTTGGCTGGAGGCTCATCCCCCTGGGTCACCTTCCTGCCCTGCTGCATCCTTCTGACTTTCCACCAGAAGAGCTGAACCTGAAGTGAGCAGCAGGCAAGGTGTTGAGGACAGCTCCAGGCTTGCTTGGCTTCTGGGTGTCAGCCCTGCTGAGCCAGCACAGCTGCTGGGGACACCTCTATGAGGTCCCTGACAGCACCAAAGCGGTTAATGTGGCTTTTCATGGGCTAGCTCCAGTCAGCAGTGCTGGCAACCTCTCTGCACCAGCCCTCAAGAGCCTCAAGTGCCAAGCGAGGCTCCGGCTGCGCCCGTCCGCTCCCCACGCAGGGCTGCCGGCCAAGGCAGATGAAGATGGCATGAATAACTCCACTCAAGCCACGGCTCAAGGAGGACCAGGCTGCCATCGCAAGCTTGGAAATGAGGGTTGTTAGAGGCAATGCAAAAACAATCAGATGTTGTAGATACTTCTTGGATGCTTCTTTTCAGCAGCACGCCCCAGAGACGGATGGACCCTCTTTGTCTGCAGGGGCTGGATTTCAATGGGAGACGTGATTTATGCCGGCACAGGTTTAACGTGTGGAAAGGGCTTGACTTGCTTGATGCAAAAAAACCCGCAGTGCCTTAATAGACTGAAATTTCTCCCTGAGCTTCTGCTGCATCAGCTGAATTAGCATGTGTTAGCTGTAGACAGCAGAGCTCCTCGGAGAACTAAATCCCCTATTAAAGAGCCAAAAAGAGGCGAGCTGAAAAGCCAGGATGCGGGCACACTGCGCACCTCCGTGCCGGATGAGTAATGTGGGCTGACAGAGACGGACTGGAAAGACGCACTGCATCATTAGCAGGGCTGGAGGACGTGGTGGAGGAGAGAGAGGATGCCAGGGTCATGATGTCACTGGAATCTCCATACAGGATCAAAGCAGTGGTCCACCTCATTCATGTCCCCTCACCAGCACTGCCTAATAACAGGTATCCTACAAAAGCCTGGGAGAAGCAGGACGGTGGGTATTTATGGACTAGTCATGCAATAATTTAGGTTTAAAGGGGCCTCAGCAGTTCAGCTGGTCCAACCCCTCTCTCCCTTAAAGGAGAATGAGCATCAACACCAGAATGAGTTGTCTTGCCCATCTGGTTGCCAAATGACTTGTTCCCAGTCATCAGTGGACTGAGAAATAATGCTCCCCTTAAGTCAGAGAGAGAGCCTCTTTTGCAAATTGCTAGAGGACCTTGAAGGACTCTGGAGAAATTCCTGAAGAACACAAGGTCTCTGCCCCAAGAGAAGGCTTTATTTAAAGAAAATACAAGGAAGGCAGGCAAGACATACATGCACACATTGGGGAACCACGAGTGCTTTCCACACACAAAAAACAACATGGAAAAAGGCAGAAGAGGAGTGCAAAGAAAAGAGGGAATCAAAGAAGGATTTCCAGCCCCAGACAGGTTCCTGGGAGACTCTTAAGTAAGCTTCAGCTTAATGCACACAGTCCCTGCATTTCTGTCCTGTTATTGCTCCGTGTTTACAACAGGAGACTCTGTACTGGACCAGCTTCCGGTGAGCACCTCCAGGTTCTCCTCAGAACCCAGCCTGGACTAGCGCTTCACCTATCTTCTGAAATGCTGATCCTTCCAAGACACCATGCAAACAACACCTGTCACTTTGGGAAACTGAAGATCCAAAGCGGCAAAACCAACCCCACAGAAGCCCTGGGCAAAGCAAAAGAAGAAGCCTCCTGCACACCAACCTAGATAATCTTGTCCAACTGGGTCTAGAAAACCTCAGAGGAAGAGCCAAATACCAAAGAAATGGAGCCAGCCATCCTACAGGAGCCATGGCAGTCTGCAGCATAGTCTGGGCAGGGCTCTGTGCAGTGCACAGCCCCCCAGTGTGGCCCACCTTTACTCTTACTGTCCTTGGAGAGTGAAGATGGTTGAGAACCGAACGAGCCTCTTGGACAGCATGGACCCAAAGGTTTGGGGTAGAAAGCCTAAAAAACACCTCTTGGAACAAAAAAATATTTCTTCCTCTCCATGAACTCATGCTGAAGAGGAGACAGGGTGACCAAGGCACTGACCATGATCAGAGCTTGGTATGTTCCACCACGGTCTCAGCTGCTGGCCTGCTTCTGGCAAAACAGCTGTCCCACGGGGATGAGACACATTCATGGCCTCCCCCTCAATCAGACGAGCAGGCAAAGCCATCGCCGGGGTGCACTACACCACCCACTGTCCCTGCAGGAACCTGCACTGCCACTAACCACACCACAAGCTCTGCCTGCCTTTGACAGCAGCCCCTGACACCAGTAGTACACAGCATCTTGGCACGGTTAGCTCTTACCCTCCCTCACACTCCCCTGGCTGCGTTATAATCCTGCACACAGAAGTACACCCAGGTCTCTTGAGTAAGCCTGAGAAAATCTTGAGCAGAGAGCTTGTTTAGCTTCTTATCTGATGAATGCTCCCAGGCCACTCACCTCCCTTCCCCAAGCCTGCCATAATTACGTCAGGTGCCTCCTTCCCACTGGCATCAGGCGGGACAGGTGTCTCTTCAGAGAAGAAATGTAAAGCTTGAAAAACAGGTTTTAAAACCCAGAGGGCATGGGGATGCAAAGGAGTGTCAAAGCTTTCCCCACAGGATGACTGCATTGCCGCTCTGGCTGCAGGAGTTTCTCTGCATAGCAGCAAGGAAAAGAGTGCAGCGAGACCCAGAGACCGTGAGCACCTGGGAATTTCTGCAACCATCTCCCCTTTAACACGGCCATTAAACACGTGGCAGAGGGCAAAAAGATCTACAGACTCTTCCAGTGCAGCATCCTGGCTGTCCTACTGGGAGAGAGGGGTCAGCATCCACAAGCTCCTTCTCTTTATCACCTCCTTCTCTACCAGGTTCAGTTTTTGCTGGCACTGTTTCAGTATGGCAGCGTCCTATGAGCCTGCACCACAAATCAGGGCTGCCAAACGCTGGAGCACCTCCTTTTCCTCCTTCCACTCCTGACAGTGTGAACATGCTCTACACCTGACTGTGCCCAGGGCTTTGGGAGCCAAGCTGCAGAGAAATTAACCTCTGATCCCGAAGAACAGCCTTGTTTAAAGGCAAGGAAGCGAATCCAAAGAGGAAAAATCCCTATCCCTCAAGTAGATTAGAGCAGCCGGTGCAGAGGTGAGGGGTAGGGATGGAATGGGGACTCACTCATATTTATGCCAAGAGAAGCCACTTCAGAAATCCAGAGCCACAATGGGTTTCCAGCCTTTGGAGATTTCCTGGGGGAGCACAGGAGAGAAGCCAGTTTTCTCCCACCTCTTAAGATCCAATTTGGCAGCATGGGACAGACACTACTGCTTAGTCCTACCCAGCCCTCAGGGGTGTTTTCATAGTAAAAGTGATGTTGCATTTAATTTTAGGTGAATATAAACTCTCCAGAGGCTCAGTGGCTTTCGCAGCGAGGTGCCTGGCACCCAGCAAAAACTCACTCTGCAGACAAACACGGTGCAGTATTTGCAGGAATAATCTCCATGCAGAGTCCCCAGTGAATGCTCCTAAGGACTCTGGCCACTTTGCTCAGCTCTCCCAAGCTTAGCTGAGGCTCGATTTTAAACAGCAATGCTAGATTCAGGTCTTCCTTACCTTATGTCTAAGCAGGGACAACTGAAAACCACGGGAGGACAATCTGTTGGGTTAGAAGACTTTTGGTGTGAGCTGCTGTCATCTCAGCTTGGAAAGCCTCCAGCCTCAGGTTTGAGCCTCTCAATTGTGTTGCCAATGGGCCAAGGGCAGGAATTTCTGCCTACTGCCACTGCAAAGAGGCATCTGGGCACCCCTGTGCTGCTCACACTCTCGCCCATCCGCTCTTGTCCCAGCCATTCAGACAATCCTATACGTCCAGGCTCTGCCATTGTGGCTGTGCCAGGCAAAACTGGGGACAAGACACCTGCAAAGTCCTTGAGGGTGTTTTAAAATCCCAAATACACTATGGCCAGGAGGACTTTCTTGGTGCCACAGCTTATTTTGTTTTGGGAGCTGTTACAACCAAAATCAAAGCAAGTGCAGAAACCCCCATGCAGACCCGAAGCCCAACAAACCTCTTCTGCAGAGAGAGTCCTCCCGGCACGGCCGCCCTCCAACAGTGCAAGCAGAGGCACACAGAGGCAAGGCCAGACCCAAAAGCACCAATTCCCATGCATCGAGTCCTTCTGAAAACAAAGCTCTCCGCAGCCGTGCCCTGAGCCTTTGCCTCGGTGCAGGAGGATGAGACAATGCACGCCAACGTCAAACACGGCTCCACGGGCAAGCTGCTCTCAAGGTTATCATGGCCCCTGCACTGCCAGGCGCAATCCTCAGCGCTACCTGTTCAGGCTGCTTGGATATCCCGACCCTTTCCTGCGGGAGAGGGGTCTGCCTTATTACCCCGAATCAGAGGGAGATGGAACCTCTGGCAGCCATTCCCAATGCATTCGTCATCGCCAGCTGCTTGGGACAGGGATGGTCTCTCCTACATATGCTTATGCAGCACCCAGCTCCCACCAGGGAGCTGCCGATAACTACCGCAATACGAGGGATAAACGCATCCATGCCTAGAAAAATCCAAATATCCCTATCAGAAGAGCACTGCACCGCATTCTTCCTTCTAACGAAACCGCAGATTACTGACCTGTGCACAGAGCTCCCCCAATGCAAGCTGAAGCACTGACATCAGCTTTTGCTGTTGCTCAGGAATTTAATTCTGGGGGAGGAGAAAAGGGAGGGGGGAGCAGGAAGGAGAAGGAACTTATTTATCAATAAGGGAAATAACCAGGAATCTTTAAAAACAAACAACGCTCAGCACAGAAAGCAACATTTATCACTGTGTAATGATTGAGGGTGCGTGGGGGGTGATCAACCGGTCCAGGCACATTAGGGGAGGTGGAGAGGATTATTTTAAACGAGCAGCTTAACTCATTAATCGCGAGCAGCGCCTTTGGAGCCGCAGCAGTGAAGTGTTGCATGAAAACCCCCGCTGCTGAACACATGCCGGCTTCGTTTAAACGCCAAGGACACAGGGCGACACTCCAACCTCTTTCATCATCAGAAAAACCACAGCGCTGTTAACACCGGTTCCTCAACCACCAGCCCTCAGCCCCGCCAGAAAACCCCTCCACCCGCGACCCCCGGCCCGGCAGGACAGCGGCTATTCCCCGGAGCTTCCCAAGCCCCCTCCTCACCTGCACCACGGCCGCCCGGCAAGCGCACACGGCGAAGGCAGGGTGGGATTTCCACCACCCCCCCGCCCCGAAAACAAGCGCAGCATCCCCGACATGCGCGGCCGCGGAGTGCCAGCCCCNGCGTTGACGTCACCCGCAGCCAATCAGCGCGGGCGGCGCAGGGCAGGGTGACGTCAGCCCCGCGGGCGCGGAGCGGCGCGGAGGGAGCGGGCCCGGCTGTGGGGTCGCGGTGCCCGCGGGGAGAGCGGCCCGAGCGGCCAGGCCCTTCCTGGGGTGACCCTCCCGAGGGCCCCGGGACACCCGCCGAGCCGCGCTGCTCCTGGCAGAAAACGCGCTGCCGTGTATTTTTGGGTCGTGGATGGTTCCCGGGCTGCCCGGCGTTGCACGGCTGAGCCGGGAGCTCTCCCGCAGCTGGGGCCGCCCGTGCCGCCTGTCAGCGCGCCTGCTGAGCCTGGAGCAGCGGGGACCTGCGGGGCGCCCCACGGGACTCATTCTCTCTGAGGAGAAGGACAGGCGTAGGGGCAGCACGGCCTCGGAGGGTGGCATGGCAAAGTTTGACCAAAAAGCTGGGAGCTCAGGAGGAGCCTGACCCACAGGTGGGCTCCTGGATGCAGGGAGTGGGCTCACCCCCATCGTGCTGCGGGTTCACCAAAGAACTGGGCAACTGGCCTGTTACACGGCAAGGGTTTTTCTCTGCCCTTGGCCCTGGCCTGGCAGCTCCAGCTTAGAGAGGGATTAGGGTTTAGAAGCTTAGGTTTTGCTGGTGCTTAGGAAATGAAGGGAACCTTCCTCCCTGCCGATACGGATGCCGGATGTTTTAAAATTAACTCTCATGTCTCCAGACACGCGGCCGGCAGCTTGCTCAAGAACGTCGAGCTCCCACAGTAACTGGCGGCAAAATCTTTCCCAGAAATGTCATTTCTCATAAAGCACCAGAGGTATAAACCCCTGGGATGCTAAAAAGTCTCACTCTCCCCATTGCATAAGCAATGCTGAGTTCATGCCCTTCTCCTACTGCAGAAAATCAGCTCACCCAAAGCTGTCAGCAGGGAAACTTTTAAAAAAACAGGGATATTCTACCTAAACTCCTGGGTTTCGGCCCAGTTATCATAATCAGTGGCAAGATGCTGGGGTAGCACAGGCACTCGCTTCTTTAGCGGCATGGGAACACTTGGTCCTGGTGGGAACTGGAGCAGCAGCATGACCGGCATGGCTGGAACGAAGCCTTTCCTGCTGGTTTTCCTGCCCAGCTCCCTCCTTGTGGCCATACAAAGCACCCAGACAGGGAAAACCTGAGAAAGACTTCTCTTGCCTCAGCTTCGGACTGTTTCCTCCCCTACCCAACACCCCTTTTCTGGGGTAAAATAGGAAAAAAGAGGGGGAAAGGAATGAGTCTGAAAATCCCAAAGCTTCCTCATAAAAGCTGTTATCTAGGCAGAGAGCCACGAGCTCGCAAAGCCTGCTGAAGGAAGAGGATTTAAACAGTTTTGTTCCAAGTTCCAGTTAAAATCAACATTTCCAATAATGGACCTGGCACATCACAGATGAGCATCCCAGATCAGCTGTTGGGAATATTGCTCCCTGTCTGTCCAGTGGCATGACACAAAGAGAAGAGTGGGAAGCAGATGGGAGAAGGATGTCGAGCTTGCAGCAGGGCAAGTGATGGGGAGGTAATGAGGTGAGGCAGAGGATGGAGTGTCCTGAGGGACTACCTTGGACTGTTCATTCCAGCAAGAGACCAAGCTGAGATCCCTCTTGAGCCTTCATCCCTGGCAACCTCTCCTCAGCTAATCCATGGATGCCCCTGATGCATCCCTGGATGATGAGGACACAGATTTGACCCACACAAAATCCCCATTGGCAGCGAACAGGAGGAGCTGCTCCAGCGGGGCTGGGGACTGCTGGGACACGGGTTCTCACAGCCACAGGAGAGGCTCCAGCCCACGAACCCTGCATCTCTCCCACGCCCACTGCTTCTGTTTGAGGCGCTGCAGCCAAGCGCCTGGTGGGGAGAAACAAAAACAAATGATTCACTGCTGCTGAACTGCCCGGGATCACAGGGGCCAGGAGCAGGCGGTGACGGAGGCTTGCAAAACCTCACCTGCCTCCCAAAGCTGGGAGCTAACCCTATTTAGATCCCAATCCTGCTCAACCTGATATTCTGGCATTTGGGTGCGGACCTGCAGCTACATGGAAGTGGGCAGCCAGCCTGAGCGAGGGCAGTGCTACGAGCACACCTGGTCAGCTCTGGGAGGCTCGGGTCATCCCTATTACCCCTATTTTCCCCAGGGGAAATCAAGCTGGGAGAGCCAGGGCAATGCTGTAATGGTCAGGCAGGCAGAACAAAGCAGCCCCGTCTCTAAGCTCCATCTACCAGATGTGAATCTATTGTCTCAGCCCCAGGGCCATCACACCCCCCTCTCCATCACAACCATCACGAGCTGAGCAAAAAATTACACAGCAAGTTGCTAATGGCTAAAGGAAAGTGCTTTGTTTCAGGTAAAGCACTTAAAAAATAATTCACCCCACTCTGGTTTTTCCTCTTTCACAGATTTTAGGCACATCCAAAGATGGATTGCATCCCAGCTACGTTTCAAATGCAAGTTACGCTTGTAGACGTAATAGTTCTTGCTAAAATGTTTTCCAGGCCCCCTGATTGCCATGGCAGGCCAAGTGCAGAAGAGTGCAGCAGAGCCTCCTGCATGCATCCTGCAGGGATTAAAATTGGAACCTGATCATGAAGGAAACTAAAACTAGGAAAAAGGAATTGCTGCCAAACCAACTTTCTTATCCATCAAAAAGGAGAGACTTTTGTCAAGCCGCAATTTCTTTAAATGGCCAAAATATATTTTTTTAGCCTATCCTGGTTATTTAGATGCAGTTCCTCGCACCACTGGCTGAGCCAGCATCCCATCACCCTCGATCAGCAGGGCTGGCTGTGGCACAGGATGCTGTGTTCCCACTGCAGGGGGTATTGGCACCTCAAAACTGTGCTGATAGCTGCGGCCAGAGTCAACCCTTGGCCTGACATGGCTCTGCTTCTTCCAGACTTGGTTGGTTCCACCACGTGTGTGCCTGTCACCCTTGCTGTGATGTCCTGGAGCGGGGCACAACCTGATGCTGGAGGAAGGGGCTTGTCAGGCTTCATATCACCCTGTTCTATAAAGAAATGTATTAACTGGGGTGAACTCTGCATCAACTTTAGGAAGGGTATCACTCCCTTCTTTGGCAGCTGCCCATGTTCTCCCCAGCTCTCCCACCTCACGGCTGGGGTGGAGCCCAGCACAGATCCCTGTGCACGCCACCTTCTTCCTGCAAAGCCCAAAATGGTGTCACTCAGTGAGGAGAGCTGACATGCTTGAGCAGGCAAAAGGCACTTGCAGCATCACCAGGCAGGTGTGTTTCTCACACAGGGGCTGCCCTGGATCTGTCTCCATTTTCCCGATAGGAGTATCTGCCTGTGCGCAGCATGGCAGAGCTGTGTGTGCACGTCGCAGGAGCAGCTACTGTGCAATTAATTGCAGAAGGAGCAGGCTGGAGGGCTGCGTGCTGTGCCATTCAGCTCAGCACATGCTGCAGAAGCATTCATTCTGTAGCTCTGACTGTGCCGCGAGGCGCTCCTGCCAAAGGGGAAAAGGAAAAGTAAACCATTGTACATTGAATAAATTCCCTGTGATTCCCTCCGCCCTGCACATACTGGAGGAAAGCTGGGCAGGAGCATGAAGATGTGCCAAATGTGGGGCATGGCTGCTGAGTGCTGGCACCATGGGTCAAAGTCAGGGGATGGGAGGGGTGGAGGAGCAGGACCTTTGCACCGGCATGAAGCTGTAGTGATGGAGGAGCCACGGCTGGAAGCAGCAGCCAAGCTGCACGGAGGCTTTACAGAAACACCCCTCAGGTGCAGGAAGTGTTCCTGCTCCTTCACCCCCAGTGCTGAAATGGCGTGCCATGTTGGCCCATATTAAGGCTTGCCATGGGTAGTGAGGGTAGGCAAGGGGCTTTGATGCGCCTGGAAGCCCTCTGGGGTCATATTCACTCCTCTGAAGGCAGAGGGAAAGAGAGAGGATAGGGACAGGGGAATGGGAGAAAAACCGAATTGTTTCATTTTAGTACATCCAAGTCTTAAAAAATAATCACTGCCCCGTGCTCTGGGACAAGGCATGGTCTTTCTTATCTGTATGTGAATTGGGGATGGGAAAAGCATTACTCTGGGCCAGAAGGCAGCACGGAGCTAGGCTCCATGCAAGGGTCTGTCAGGTCCAGACCCTTTCTGTGTACCCTTGTGCTGGTTTTTGTTAGGCTGCTCACCAGTTGCTAGGGTTTTTTTTGTTTTGCTTCAATCATTTTCACTGATGAGAGCATCTGCTGCCATCTGTGCCTCCCCCTCCTCCCCCCGGCAGGGCTGCGCACCGCCGTGGTCTGCCTGCAGAGCCAGGCGCTCTTCACTGTCCAACCTGCACACGGATGAGGGGATGGAGAGGAGGGAAGAGACAGCTCCATCAGTGCCCTGCTCTTCCCCTGTGTTTCCCGACCATATCTGGGCACTGCTGCAGTTGTACCCATCACAGGACACCCACAGTGCCAATGGCCCAGACCCTGGTGGCTCTAAGCAAGGCTGCAGCTCCTCCTCTGAGAAGCCATCAACCCATGAGACAGTGTTGGAGGGGAAAACAGAGCTGAAAGGGCTTTGGTAAGGTCACCTAGGACACCAGCACATGGCTGGGAAGGGAGGTGAGAGTTGCTACTTGCTGTCAGCGTGACTCTGCCTCCTGGCCCATGGAGCGCCTGGGAAGCAGGCTTGTGATGCTGCAGCATAGTCGGCTTTTGCTGGAGGGTTACACACCCCACAGCAGAACAGAGGTTGCCATTTGCATCTCTCCCTGACTGTTAATTTGGGTATCCAGGCTGAGGGCTGCTCCAGGCCTGACTCACCATGCTCTGCCTGCACGCCTGGCAGCTCATCCCAGGCAGGGAAACCAGCGGATGTCGACACTGGGCTGGGAGGTCTTTACCTGAATGATCTTCATCTCACGTGTATTACTGCCAGCCCATAGATAAAGGAGAATTGCGGGGTCATGTTTACCAGCCAAACCCAAACCAGTTCACCCCAGCTAGGACTCGATGCGCTGCTGTCTGCAAACTGGCTTGGTGGCATTTGTGCAGAGGTGGCATCCCCGAGCCCTGAGTGGCAGCTGGGGCAGAGGCTCGGGTGGGCACTGAGACTTGCCTAAGCACGGCAGGGTTTGCTCACACGCACTGCCTGGCTCCCAGCCACCTTTCCCTGCCAGCGTAGAGGGTAAATGTCTACCGGTGCCCGGGCCCTCGCCTGACACACGTCCCGGCTGGCACAGAGGGGGCACGTCCCTGCGGAGGGCTGGGGACCCGCTCCTGGCTGGTTTTAGGAGCCACCCTCACCTCACGACTGCTTCTTGCACAAGCCAGCGCTTGCCCTGTGCGGGGGCTCGCAGCTCCCCGCTGCTGGGGCTTGGGGCCGGGAGTCCCGGAGCAGCGTGCCTGAGGCTGTGCTCCTTGCTATGGGCAAAGCGCCCGGAGCTCCCGGCCCGCCCAGGGGCCGCGGAGATGGGCGGTGCGCTGCGGATGCGGTGGAGCGGTGAGAGAGGGCCCTCTGCCTGCCTCCCGCAGCCTGGCAGCTCCAGCTCGGCTCGGACACCCCGCTCCCGGCCGCCGTGACCTCCTCCGGGGTGCTGGCGCTGCCCTCAGGGTCCCCCCGCAGCCCTTTCATCGCGGGGCTGAACGAGCCCCGTCCCGCAGCATCTCCTCCCTCCCCGGACGAGGGTGTCCCTCAGGAGCCTCGGTGGCCTTTCCCCAGGCTCACCCCCAACGCCTTTCAGCTACCAGGGGCACAAAAACAGCACAGGTGTTCTAGGCACAATTGCACAATGTCGCCTAACAGGCAGCAGTCGCTCCCCACGAGCTAAACAAAAAGCAAAAAGCAGTCCTCATCAAGCTGTCAGGCCCAGTTTCCCGAAGGAATACAATTAAATCTTTAAATGGCAACGTGACCGTCAGTTCTTCCCCATCTCAAAAGATGCTTCTCAAGCTGCGTTCGGCTGTTCCTCTCCTCCACCCCCTCCTCACAGTTTTCCTTCCCGCCGCGGAGTGTAACAGAGGCTGCGGCTTCGCAGCCAAAAAAAAGTGCGATTTGGAGAGCGCGGAGCGACGTTGAGAGTGGCAGAAGTGAAAAGGCAGGGAAACAACTCTTGAAAGCCTGCCTTCTGCCGCGGCGGGTGTCAGCCTTGGCAAAACCTGAACTTCCAGAACCTTCTTGCAAAATTGTAAAAAAAAGGAAAAAAAAGAAAAAGCAATTAGAGGACCTGTCGGATTTGGCTGCTGCTTTTCTTTCCCTTGTTCCCTCAAAATGAAAAAAGTTCTTTCTTTGCCGTAACAGCACAGTTGGTGCAATCTGGGATGTACTTGCCTGACAGTATATGGGGATGTAGTCTTGCTGTCTCAAGCTGGGGTTCCCTGACACTGACAAGATGAAAAATGGATGTTGAATACCTTGATGCTGCTGCACTTGGAAGACCCATGCATGAATAAATGTTTGTTTGGTTTTTTCTTTTCTCCTAAATAAGCTTGGAAATTTACAGGTTCCCGTTTTCTCCTCCATTTTGGGGGTGCTTTCCTCCTGCTGTGGGCTTGGAGAGGCTCCATTAAAATGAAGGGGAGACACTAAGATAGAGGAAGGGAGAGCACAGGAGCTTTGCTGCCCCACAGCCCAGAGCTGCAGGTGGAGTTGAGGTGAGGGCTGTGGTGGAGCTGAGCATATGCTGGGGTCTCTCATCCCATCCTCCAGGCACAGGGTTACTGCATCCTTCTTGCTACCCTGTTCTTGTCTGTGGCAGGCCTGGGTGGACCTCCAGCCTGCTGCAGCACAGCGATTTCACCTCCTACAACGTGGGTGACAAACAATAAATATGATGGCTACTAATAATAGCCCTTCCTCTCCATCCCTGATGGGTTATACATGCAAAAAATGCTGCCGAGTCAGTTCAATGTTCCCCCTGGTTCATTAAACCAGCATCCATTTTCCTGCAGATAAGATGGTCCGTCAGGGGAAGGGATGATGATAACTCATTTGTCACACTTGTTAAATGTAGAAAAGGCTGGCTTTGGGTCACTTCCAGTTTTGTGTCAGCTCTGCCTTTATGTGAGCAGCCCGGTGCCTGCATGCCAAGCAGGGCGGCTCTCTCCTGCCTAGCACAGGAGATGGGGACGGTGGCATTGTCCCTGCAAGATTTCCTGGAGTCGGGGGTGGTCTCTGAGTGCAAAAGCACTTGCAACGTGGCTCACATGAGCCCCAGCTCATAGAAAGGAATGCACTCATCATTGCAAGAGATGCCATTGATCCCACAGGGATCTAAGCCTGTGGCCTGGAACCTCTGGCACTGCACACATGGTGGCCCTGTCTGAGTTATCCCCCAAGCCCATCCAGCTGTGCTTGTGTTTGGGCTGCAAAGCTTGAGAGGTGTGATGGGAAAGGATACCAAGCAAAGACCTTGGACACAGCCAAGGTGAGCTAAGTGCAGGTACAGGGGGCGGGAAAAGGGGATACAACCTCATCTCTGCGCCTCTCCTAACCTCAGAGGATCCTGGGATGGTTGGTCTGCGTCTTGCCTAGGGTAGCACTGTCCTAAGGTAGCAGGATATAATTTGCTCCAGTTACCAGGTACCAGTTCAGGGTGGCTGCAACATGGGTCATTTTGGCTGTACCCTCTTTGGGGGCATTGCCATCGTGACAGGCCACCTCCTTCCTCAGTCTGGGATGAGGACTGGCTGTAGCCCCTACATATGTTAGGATGGCCATGATCCCTCAGGTCTTGCTTCAGGGAAGGGAGCAAGAAGCAACCAAGAGAGGCTGGGAAGAGTATTGACCTCTGGATGAGTGATCATAGAGCAGTTCATGGCTGAGATACTTTCCGGGCACCATACACTGCACTGCCAACTGAAACTTTGCTGCAAAACAGACCCCTGATCTGGTCTGGTGTGGAAAGGCTGTCCAGTGAGTGGGGAGCAGGGAGGACTGCAGGTCTTCCGCCCATAGCTCCCCCTATAAATGAAGCCCAGGACGGGATGAAGGTGTGGAGACCTGAGCAGGAAGGAGGTGACATCTCATGATGCTTTCAGGGAAGCATCTTCATGATCTGTCCCCACATCTCACTATTCCCAGAGACAGCCTGCTGATTTGACCATGCACTCAGCAGATGATGAAGTGTCCCATGACAGCCTGTCTGCATTCCCCATCTCTTGCTTCACCTTTGTTTTCAGGGTGGATGCAAAGGTGGATCCTGGTGCCTTCTCCTGGCTCCATGGCTGGTCTGCAGTGATTGGTGCCCCTTGGCATGAGGTCATCTTACAGCTGGAAAAAGATGAGGCAGCTGTGGCACATGATATGAGATGAAGGGTCAGAGGGGCTGATAGGCTGTATTTTAGTTCTGGTCTTGCCATTAATTTATGGGTGTTTTCAAGTCAGGGTGTGTTGATTTGCAGCACAACAGGGAGCCGCAGGCAGCTATCAGGCAGGGCTCTGAGCTCCTGCCTATTTCAGTGGCAAACGCACATCGTCTCCGAAATCTGGCTCTTCATAAGGGCCCTGGGAAGTGCTGCAGTAGCAGCAGGTTCAGACTGCAGCGATTTATTTCCCTCTTCAGCGTTGGTCCTAGCAGGGGAGGGGGGCTCTGCCCGCTCGGCTGCCTTTGCCTGCTTGCCATAGATCTTCCATCCAGGAGTCACTGAGGTCTCTGCTCTTAAATCTGGGTCTGTGCTCTCCTTCAGGGCTGCATGCGGCCCCGACCTGCAGCAGCATCCCTCACTCCTGCTTTAAATCTCTCCCCAGCAGCTGCTGGTGACATTAGCATTTTCTCTTGCCAGCCCATAGAGACCAGGAGCCCAGCCCTGCTAAGGAAGGAATTAACCCAGCAGCATCACGTATCAGAGGTATCTTTTTATTGACTGTTTACAGAAATACAGTAGCACTCCACTTAGGTGGCTTAGGTGAGTTCTCCAAAGGTGCCTTCCTTCTCAGTACTGCTGGGAGATCCCAAGGAGAAACCTGCCCTTTAACACCTTGGGGCTTCTCTGGAGGCTTTGGGGCTCCCCAGCATGAACTTCCTAACACCTTCAGCTCTCCAGGGGCTGGGAGTTGTCTGAACCAGTAGATGAAATTCAAGAGAAGAAAAGGAAAAGAAACCCCCAGAAGCTGGGGGTGGTGGGGCGGTCTGAACACACCTGATATGTTGTGAGCCAGCCCTGCCATGATCCCCATCCATCACTGTATGTGTCTCCAGCTCCACAGGACCCCCCTGCTCCTCAGAGCTCAGCTGTCTGCCACTAAGTGTGCGTAGCTCTGGGCTTTGCACGCTCTTTTCACACAGCTTGTTGGCCATAAAATAAATATTTATTGGTCTATTTTTCTTCCTGTACATGTGTAAGAGTGAGACCCTTCAGCTCTTCACATACCATTTCAGGGCAAGAAGGGTATGCTCAGCTGGGCTGATAAACTAATTTAACTTTTATTTATGTATTTAATCGACTTTTTTTTTTTTTTTGGCAATCAAGGTGTAGTGGTTGGTTTGTTTTGTGTGTCCTTGCTACAAGAAACTGCAGACACTTCTGGCGTAGAGGCATTTTGGCGGCGGCAGCTGCTGTTGGCCTCACTCAGTAGTCAGTGAGAGGGTATCGCAGGAAGATGAAGATAAGGATGATACAGAAGGTGGCAAGGGCTGAGCTGGTGATGTTAAAAAGCCGGGCTGTCTTGGCATCTTCAACTGCTCCATTTAAGTCATTGAGGAGTTTCTTATCCCGGACCTGAGACAAAAAGATAATTAAATAAAGTAATTGCAACACGTATGAAAGACGTAACTTGTTTCAAGCAGCAGCCACAAAACCCAGAGCACCTGTACGTGGTTACCTGTACAGCAGATGAGGGCTGGGCTGGGTCTCTTTGTATTTGGGCGCTTCAGGTGCCATAAAACACCCTGAGGTGAGGTTTGCTATGCATTGAGCTTGTGAAACCAAGCACTGTAATACCTGTGGGCTGGAAATTCCTGGGAGCAGAGAAGAAGAGTGGAATTCCTGGAAGAGTGACCCACAGCTGTTACCAACCAGGCAAACCAGGGCCCCATGGTCCCTGGAGTGGGGCAGTGTCATTTGGAGCCTGAGGGTGCACAAAGGAGCTGCGATGCCATTGTGCACCCCAGGCACAGGGGCACTAAAGCACACTTCCCACCGTGTCACAGCCCCCTGGCCCTGCAGCGCCAGGCTTCAGCTCAGCCAGCCCAAAAGGGAGAAGGCTGCCTGCAGTTTTGGTGTGCATCCCCGTGCCTCTGTCTGCACTGAGGGGCTGAGCGGGTGAAACCTGGCACGGCATGCTACTGCAGCTCCCGGGCTGCGCACGAGCCTCCAGCATATTAAGTAGTCCTGGGTTAATGAGTTCCCTTCCTCTTGCAGGTCTTATGCGGATTGTGTTGCATCCCTGCCACAGGCAGTTCTCTATTCTGACAGCACAGTCTGCTCCCTTCATTGTCCTGCGGGCTGGGACTTTTGTGGGCTTTCCTTGGGACAGCTCTGCAGTGGGTGATGATCATGCATGTCCATGTCACTGGCCTGTCCCCACCTCCTCCAGGCTGCCAGGCGGTGCGTGGCACTGCCAGGCAGCAATGCCACTAGCAGGCATTACCGACGTACTAGCGACGGCACTACCAGGCAGCAGATGGCACTGCAAGGCAGCAGATGACACTGCCAGGCAGCAATGGCACTACCAGGCACCATGTGGCATTACCAGGCAGTGGATGGCACTGCCAGGCAGCAGAAGGCATAGCCAGGCAGCACGTAGCACTGTAAGGCAACAATGGCATTGCGAGGCAGCAGATGGCACAGCCAGGCAATGATGCTGCGAGCAGGCAGAGATGGCACAGTGAGGCAGTGAATGGCACAGCCAGGCAGCGACAGCACAGCCAGGCAGGCAGCGATGGCACGGCCAGGCAGCTGATGGCACTGTCCACCAGCAGCAGCTCTGCAGTTTGATCCCAGCAGAGGAGGGGTCAGACTCCACTGCTTCCTAGCGGGAATATGTCCCTGTCCCCAGGCTGCCCCTTCAGCCAGCACTCAGCAGACTCGGGCAGCTGGAACCACAAGGATGTGGGATGAAAGGACCAGGACACTTGACTCGTCATCCATTTCCCATATCCAAGCGGGGTGCCCAGGGTGTGGCAGGGCCTGCCCCACTGCCTGCTCTTGGGTGGGGGCTGTGGGGAGCAGGGCTGGGAGCCCTTTGCCTGCCCTGCTGCTGGCAGTGAGAGCCCTGCCGGGCACTGCCGGCTGGACACTGGCTGTTGGTGGCAAGCTGCAAAAACCTGCACCAGAGTCAGACCGAGGAATATTAAAAGGCTTTTATCGATCAGGAGCTTTCCGAAAAGACTCTGCGACGGATTCAGACCACATCTTACAGACTTTTCTCTCTTCCTCCTGCAGTGCTTACCCACGGGGCTGTCCTGAAAGCCTTCTGCAACTTGCTGGCCATGGGGAAGGGTTGCTGAACTACTCATTCCCACTGAGTCATTGGGGCATCCAAAACTGCATCTCAGACCCTCAAGCAGCACTGCTCTTCTCCATCATACCAATGAGGACCTCTCTGCACAAGCAACCCCTGACCTTCTGAACTGTGGCTAGGGAAGCTGCTGTTGGCATGAGGCCCACATGATCTGGTGCTGGCAGGCACATAGGCAAGAATGAGCCTTTTTTTCGTACTTGTATTAAATCAAACGGTGCCAGGTCCTCGGCCTCTCATGTGCCCTGCTTGTGGGAGCTTGCAGCTGGAGCTGGGGCCATCTACCCATTGCTCTGCTGTGGAGTGCTCAGCTCACCATCCTTCTGGGATCGAGAAGAGGGGACAGTCACAAACTGCATGTGTCTTTGGGGCACGCTTGGCTGGAGCTCTCAGCAGAGGAGATGATCTCTGGGAAGGCAGCAAGCCGGCAGCATGGGAGCCCACAAGCCTTTCTGTGTCAGCTGAATGTCCGGGATGACTCACATTTGAAATTATTCAGTAAGTTTTACATCCTCCCAAAAACCCCTGGGCTCAGCAGCATCAGGCATTTGGCACCTCCTCAAGCACTGGTGAGAAGCCCCAGAGGGGCTGGATTCAGGCCAGAAATCCCGCTTGCTGCTCCCAGCAGACTCTTTGAAGCTCTCACACACTTCCCTCTTCCCAGCGGTGGGGATGCCTCAGGCAAAACCTACATGGAGCAAATGCCTTTTGCCCCTTCCTCCACTGCAACCCAGTGTTCTCCGCCACAAGCAAGCTGGTGTTTGCTGTCAGTGTTTGCCAGGCAGACAGAGGTTTCTCCAGCAGACAGGCACGGCCGGCACACCGAGCTCTGCAACCCTCCCACAGCCAAGCCGCTTTACCTTTGTGGAGTCAGTTCCTCTTGGCCCCAGGAGCTCTCTCCTACTCCTCATCTCCTGTCCCTCGGGCACCCTACAACCCTAATTTCCATGCTCAGCCTTCTCCAGTGCTCGCAGCAGCCCCTCCCAGTAGCATCTCCCACCTGACACCAGCTCACACTCATGACCAGTGCTTTAGCCCTTTCCCATGACACACTTCAGCAGCGCCTCTCCTTCCCTTTCCCATGGCTCTCCCTTTGGCCCTGCTCCTGTCGTGCTGCATGCTGCATCTGTGGTGAGGGGTGCTTGGGGCTGCCCTCTCCCCAGTGACACCATTCCCTCACAGTTCCTCTTTTTTGTCCCTTCCATCTCTTCTCTTTCCTGTTGTTTGGGTCCAAATGATGGTGTGATGGCTGCCTTTGACTCCTACCAAAGGGCACCCAGCTGCCTCCTCTCCCTGCACCTCCAGCTGGTTCCACCCACACGNAAAGAAACACTTGTGAGGCGCCGGGGGGCTGCGAGGGAGTTGCCAGCCGGCCGCGCTGCAGCCCCCCGCAGCCCTGCCCGCCCGCCTGTCTGTCTGTCGGTCTGTCGGGGCCTTCTCCTTTCTGTCCCATGCCGGAAGGGGAGCCGGTGGCTCGGCTGCGGGCGGAGCGGGTCTCCCGGTGCGGCAGAGCAGCCCGCCCCTCCGCCCTCCCNGGTGCTTGGGGCTGCCCTCTCCCCAGTGACACCATTCCCTCACAGTTCCTCTTTTTTGTCCCTTCCATCTCTTCTCTTTCCTGTTGTTTGGGTCCAAATGATGGTGTGATGGCTGCCTTTGACTCCTACCAAAGGGCACCCAGCTGCCTCCTCTCCCTGCACCTCCAGCTGGTTCCACCCACACGCTCCTGCCAACCCCTGTGGCTTCAGTGGTCACCCTCACGAAAATCATCCCTGATTGCCCATAATCGTTTATATTGAAATGGAAGGGCCCCTGTGGCACGAAAGTGCAATGAAAAGGAGTTTCTCCCTACAAACCACTCACAGCCCCAGCGTCCCACATCCCTCCAGGGCAGCCTCACCTCCTCCTGCATAGCCTTGCGCCCCCAGATACTTCCAGATGTCTCCCTTTAATGTCCTGCTGTGGCAACTGAGCCAGGCTGTGGAGGAGCTCTCCTGGAGAGCAGATAAGTGTTTCAGCTCCTTCCCTGCTTTGTCCTTAAGGAGATGCTGGTGTCTTCCTTATAGCCCAGCTTCAGCTTTTCCTATTTTCATGCTCCTGTGGTCACCATCATCATAATGTGCTGGCAGCTGGTGCACAAGCTTCTGGGAGCCCAGGAAGCTGATTCCTTCCATAGCCAGAGAGGTGAATCATGGTGAGGGACAGGTCCTCAAAGTCACAAGGCTGAAACCCCCAGACCCAGGTGTGGTGTTTTCTTAGTCACAGGCTCTTCTCATCATCACTTTGACCCTTCTTACCTTGCCTAAAACTAGAGGGGGATTTTTGGCCCTGCTTTGCACTGAGATGACTGGTGTGAGGATAATTACATCTGCTGACTGGGGTTTCCCTGGGCACCTCCAAGCACTGAGTGGTGACCACTTTGGAGTTTCCCCCCTGGACAAGGCAGAGCTCACCTCTGATCCAGGTTGGCAACTTACACAATTTCTTTCTTCTTCCATGCCTGTCCTTACATGAAACACAGCCAGCTTTTGTGCTCTAACATGGAAACCTTTCTCCTCTCCTTTCCCACCAGCAAAAGGCGGTGTGGCCTTTCCACCCAACCATCCCTACTTGCCTGTCACCTCCCTGCTGCTCACCTCGTCTTCCAGTATCTCCATCTCACTGTCCTCCCACACCTCCAGCGTGCCAGTGCCCCAGGGTTCTTTCGCTCCTCCCTTTCATCACTGTCCTCTGCCCTTTGTTTCCTTGTCGTTTTACCTTCTGCTTCCTCTCCACATGCTCCCCTTGGCTCCTACCACTCCTTCCCCAGCAGTCACCTCCCCTCTCTCTGCCCTGAGGCTCAGCCCCTCTCATTTTTGGGAGCAGCAAACTTGCTGCTCTAGTAAAAAGTGCTGCCTCAGCTTGCAGAAGGAGACGAATGGTTTGTTGATAACGAGTCTAATGAGGCTGTTTTTAAGGCAAGGCTGGAAGTCCACAGCTGGTTGTCAGTAAACCCATTTCTATGCAGAGCTCCATGTCCCTACACAGAAGGAGCTCTGGAGGCGATCCTTGGATTTATTTGCTCTGTGAATTGCTCAAGAGCTCTCCAGCCCACGTGCCTCCACCACACCGGCACTGGCGTCACGGGACTGTCACCCCTGCATTTCACCCACCTCCATAAACCATTGCTCCTTCTGAAAAGCAGGATGAGAGCTTGCCTGAGAGCTTGGGTGCGGCAGCTTCTCAGGGTTAATAAATAGCTGTGGATTTGTGCTGGTCTGCTTCAACTCAAAACAAGGAAGATCAACAAGTGGCAAGAGGGGAAGGCAAACAGTCGTGCCCACAGCTGTGTGCTAAGGGCTGGGCAGAGAGCTTGGCATACTTCCATGACCTCAAGGGGCAAGAAAACTCTGCGAGCAATGCTGTGGGCTGCTGGTGAGGCTTAAAAAGCCAGCAAGGCTCCTTGGCATCTTCATGTCTATAGAGCCACAGCGAGGCATCCGTACTGCGGCTCATCTGAGATCCCAGCTCCTCTGATCTACCGCCTCATGGCACAATGGGTACACAGAAGGACTTGGCTCACCCCGACAGTCTCCAGAGACGAACCTCTGAACAACTGAAGTGAGATCTCCTGCCACCAGGCACTGATGCATCATTCATTACCACTTGGAGCTGGGAAAGGGAAAGGGAGGGAGCTGCTGAATATCAGACCACAACATTTGCTTCTGATCAAAACCAACTGAATCCAAAGCGTTGCTGTTGGAGCGATACTTTTATCTGTGCTGGGCTGGGGTTAGGGTTACTTCAGGTTTTCTAACTTCCCTGTTCCTGCTGCTGATATCTTCTCCCCCAGCATCCCGCACACACGATTGCACTCCCTTGCTTGCACTCTGGGAGGCTGACCTTGAGAAGCTTGAGATGTTAGAAATGACCCCTGGAGGGATACATGAGTTGTGTGACCCCGTTGCAGCCCAGCAAGCTGTGTTTGCTGAGGATCTGACCTGCTATGGGGGTAAATAAAGATGAGGCATGCTACCACAGTCCTGTTCAGAGTGCTTGGCTGTGATGTCTGTCACACACAAAACCTGCCTTGTATGTCAGTTTCTGCCCTCACCTCACTTCATGCATTTCTTTCTTCACAAATTTTTTGGCGCTGGGGTGGGGGGTTTTGACGTTTTTTAGTAAATGGTTGTCACCATGAAGTAGCATTTCCCTGCAGAAAGAAATCTAGAAGGCTGTAGCTAGCATGCAAAAGGCCAGGCAGACATGCCTGTTTTCCCAGATGTGGCTGAAACCAATAAAATAGGCCATGAGGAAGGAGACAGCTTTACAGTAATATTCAAGTGCACCAAGGATATATGTGTCTTCCAGTGTGGGCATTATGCTGGTGAAAGCAGAAGAAATACTAGGGTGTGCAAAGATATATACTGACAGATCTCATGGACTTGGGACACGAAGGAGATACTGCTTTATTAACAGTATGAATCTGTCAGAAGCAGGTGACCTTTATGACAGGGAAAATGCTATTTCTGATAATGAAAACGATAATTCCTGAAGTTGCTAGATGTTTCAGTTATTTAAAGGAAGTGTAAAAGCTGCAACCCAACTTAATGGCATCAGTGCACTGATGGCCCTTGAGGAAACCTGTGTTCCACTGGCTGAGTGCTCTGCTGTGAGGGGTCCTAGAAGAGGCTCAGGGAGGGGAAGGTGCAGCTTCACTCCTCTCCCACCTACAGCACCTTAGTCAGTCCCTTCAGAGCACAGACATCCTCGAAAGTCCAGACTTAAGAGCCTACTGCTCAAATGTCTTTACATTTAATTGCAGAGAAACAAGAGAAGTCTTTTTAAAGGGATATCTGTCCTTAGGGCATTTCTTGCTCCTGTTTTCTCTGAACTTCTGGGAAAAACATTATTGACGGTAAAAGAGAAGAAAACATGCTTCTGGAGAAATAACCATAACACCCAGCCTGGCTGGGGTGTTGTGAAGATCCCTGCAGTAGCTGTGGGTAAGGAACACAGCTGCCTTTCTGAACATCCCAGTCTTCCCCAGGACAGACCTCCTATTGCCCCAGCATCTGCATTGCCTCTCACCACCCACCCCAACAGCAGCTCATGAGAGCACTCGGCATCCCTTCAGCCACTTGCTAGCTCTGTCCTCTGCCTCTGAGGGACATTTTGTTTCTATTTTCCCCTTGCCACAGAGTCACAGCCACTGGGGAGCTCCAAAACCAGAGCAGAGTTATTTCTACCCGCTCAGTGCCACCTCTGTTTGGGTACCGCGGTTACATCCCATCAGCTACCGCCTTCTCAGTCCGAAAGCCAAGGCTCGTTTTTGACAGCCATCTTCTATTCTCCTTTCTCTGATTTGGAGCAAATTTGCCCATTTGCCTTCCCTCACCACTGCCTCTTTTTTTCATGCTTGAGTTTGTGTCCTCTAGATCTTTGCAGACAAGATGCCGAGCCCACGCCTCTATTGTGGCGCAAGGCCCTGGGTTACTTCTGGGCTTTGCCCTTCCTTCCACCCCATGTCAAGGATAGTGAAGGGTCCAGCCTCTAAAAACTTGGCAGGTGGCAGACACTACTCTATCCTGTCACCTGGGGATGGGTCAGCCCTGTCCTCAGGCTGTCCTGCCCCCACTGCTGCAGCAGCAAGGGACCACATGTACCCAGGCAGTCATGGTAGTCTCTTCCACGGGAAAGATGTCAATCGTTAAAGGCAAATACAGACAAGGGAAGGCTTAAAAAGGAAGCCAGTTTTTTCTTCCCTTGCTGGATCAAGGTGTGGGGGGTGTTAAGGGACCTGCTCCCCCCACTCATGTTAGGCTGCTGCTGACTGGATTTGCCCTTTGCTTGAGATGATGCTTCGCCCCAGGATGATTTAAGTTATTAAAGTGCCTCACCCGGGCAGCAGCAGAGCCTCCTGCACAAGCAATGGATGAGAGCTCGCCTCCCATCTTGGGGAACGAGAAACTGAGGCAGGCACCACAGGGCCAGTGCTGGGTGAGCCCAGGACACGGGGCCACAGACTTGTCCCTGAGCCTTTCTGATGGAGACCCTGACAGCGTTGGGAGCAGCCTCCTTGCGGTGCTGGGTGCTCACAGTCCAGCTCACAGGAGCTGTATGGGTTTAATTGATCTGCTTCTGTGACGAAGCCCGTCTGCACCCTGGCCTTCCTCTAAATGCTGCCTGCCAAAACAAATCAGCCAGCTCCTCTCCAGGCCACCCAGCCGCCCCGGGCTCTCTGCACATCCATTCAGTTAGTTTTGCATCTGGCAGGCAGGGAAGGGGAGGGCAGCCCAGGCCCCTCTCTCCTGGCAGCTGCCAAGGGGCTGCCTGTTTGCCAAGCACCATCCCTGCCGGGCTGCTCTCCCCTGCAGCTATCAGGAATAATAACCTGGTCCCATTCCCATCATGGGCTGTGCTCCACGCCATCACCCTCTCCAACAACACAGCTCTCTATCTCCCCAGCCCCGACACTGTGGGAAGCCCCCTGCACTCTCTTCCACCTCCTCACCATTCCCATGATGCTGGCAGGTCTCCAGGGCTTGTTTTGGGATTTATAGGGCTTGGGATGGGGGAAGCTGGCCACGAGCTCTGGTGTTTTAATTTGGGAGAGGGCAAGAAAGAAACAGGCAGGATTGCCCTGCACTTTGTAAGCTTCTTACCCCGTCCAACTTGCCAGCTGATGGCTGATCCTGGCTGGCTGCTTCTTACTGTTCCTGCCTGACCATCCAGCGCTGCTGGGTCCTCTCCTGATGATCTCTAACAGCCAGGATCCCGAACAGGGGACCTAGTGCTGGCGTGCCTGCAGGTGCAGCACGAGCCAAGCCAGCCCTGTGTTGCCTCCCTGTCACCCTGCCCCCACGGTACAGAGGAGCCTCTGAGGGTACTTGGAGCAAGTGAAAGCACCTCTTCCCCACCTGAAGTAACATCCCAGGCTCCTCAGCTCTTCCCATCCCCATCCCCATTGTCTGCAACCTCTCATTTGGGTGGCAAAGACGTGTTTCACATCAGGCACAACCCCCAGACGCTTCCCCCCTGCCCGGTCACCCCTTACCCCATGCCTCGCGCTCAGTACTCACTTTCAGCGAATAGGCCAAGGCAATGAAGCCGAGGCAGCAGAAGTTGAGGTATACGAAGTTGAAGATGGACCAGAGATAGTAGTCGTTCACCTCGGTGGTGTCAGGGTAGATTTCGATGACAGTGGTGGGGTTGGTCATCGTCTTCTTCTCCACCGAGTGCTTGCACGGGACCGCTGGCCGCAGGCTGTCCCCTTTGCAGCTCTTGCTCTCCATGAGATAAACGGCAGAAGAAGGAGACAGGACGGGCGAAGCTTGCCGGAGAGCTGGGGACTTGGCGATGCAGGCGAAGCAGCCCTGCGGGGGCCCTTGAGGGGGTCTCGGGGTCCAGGCCACCCCCTCAAAGGGGCATGGCGGGCCCAAGGGGGGGTCCTGTGTCCTCTCCGTGGTGGCTGCCGCGGCGTCACCGCGCTCTGCCCTGGCAAAGCGAAAAGCCCCCCCGTGAAAAATGGGGGTGAGGGGATGGAAAGGCCGGGGGCAGGGGGAGAAGAGAAAGGGGGGAAGGAGCAGACAAGGGGAGACGTGGGGGGAAGGCA
>VZRS01011292.1:649412-751356 GCA_013398055.1 Ifrita kowaldi
GCCAGCAGGTTTCCCATACCACCCTTCCCCGCCCTTTTTTTTTTTCTCATTTTTTTAGGATATCGTGGCTGGAGAGGAGGAGGAAGAGGAGGAGGGGAAGAAGGGATGAAGACAGAGGATGGGAAAGGGGATATTGGAAGAAGTTCCCCTCCACCCTAGCTTTGCAAATAGGAGAGACTAGTCCACCTCTGGCTGCCCGTCCGTCCGTCCATCGGTCTCCTCCGAAGGCATCAGGAGGAGCGAGGGATACTCACAAGGAGGGATGCGGGGAGTCGCTGCATATCCGGCTCAGCACTGCCTCCGGCTCGGCTTCCTCGGCGCTGGAGTTGAAGGAGGAGGGGAGGGCGGGGAGGGGGGCACCCATGGACTAGGGGTGGGCAGAGACGGAGTTAGGGGATGAGAAGGTCAGCCTGCAGCCCCCTCTCTCCCCCCGAACATGCTTCACGCAGGAGAGCTCCTCCGTGTCTCAGCCCTTCTCCTCGTGTCCCCCCCACTGGGACGTCACCTCCTGCTTGGAGCATCCTGGTAGCGCCCCGCTGGAGAAGGGCATCTCCTGGGCCCCGGCTCAGCGGCTTCCCCGAGCATCAGAAGGGCATTCTCGGCCCTGTTCTCCCCATTATCAACCCACAGAGACCTTTGCGGCGGGGACTCGCTGCAGCCTTGTTTGCGGGTTCACTCCTATGGACCTGGGTGAAAAACTAAAACAAGTGTGTCAGGAGTGCCTGGGGACAACCGGAATTAACAAGGGAAGGTGGTGGTGATGCAGTGCTGTGGGGAAAAACGGGTTCTCGTCTTGAGGGGATGAATGGAAAGGGGATAAATCCTGTGTGTGAGGTAATAGATCCTGCTGGCACGGAGCAAATCCCAGTGCAGGCAGGGGTGGGAGCACTCCGGCAGCAGGATGCACGGCATGTGGCTGCTTTAGGGGAGGGGCGTGGGGGTGTCACGAAGGCTGGTCAAGCCCGGGAGGATTTGGCCGTGCCCAGGCTTAGCACAGGATCAGGGATGTGCTTGCTACCTCCCACTGTCAGCAGTCTGGAAGCTGCATGGAATCCCAGTCCTAGGGTGCTGCGGCAGTGTTCCCCCAGGGACGTGATGATGGAGGGCAGCTGCAGGGACAGCTTGCAGGTCATTCAGGAGGATGCAGCCGTGGCACAGGGAGGTGAGGACACAAGGACACTCCGTGTCCCCCCGCAGTGACACAGCCTGGCGCAGGTGGCCTTGTTGCAGCAGGCAGTTCAGCTGTGGAGCTGGGGAAGGGTAGCAGAGAAATCCCCAGGGTAGTGGAAACAGGGTGGGTAAAACAAAAGTTTGTGTGAGCAGAAACTGCAAGGGAAGGGAAATCCTCTGGAAATGCCTTAAGCCTACCTACAAAGTGCTGAGCTAAGAAATAAGGATGGTAATTCACTCAGCTCTTCACAGGCAGGTTTGGCTCCAGTGTAAGGGCACCCACCCCGTGTTCATCCCCGTGGGTTGGTATGATGTAAGAGAACTTCTTGCACATCCACAGGTCTCTGAGGCTGGAGGGGATACAGTTTCCATGAGACCAGTTTAATCCTGCTGCAGGTGCCCGCATTGGTTAAAAAAGGACAAATTGCCCTCTGGTTCAGGATTTATTGCTGCTGGAGTGGCGTTGGGTCCTGCCAAAGTAAAGGAGGTTTTATTAGTGCTACAGCTGCCTGTGATGAGACCCAGGTCTCTCTCCAAGAAGCTGCTAAGAAACAGAGGCAGTGCTAGGGTGAGAGTGATGCTCCTGTGGGATTAAGAGGTTTGCAGGAGAGGCAGAGCCATGGCCAGCTGTCGTCAGCTTTTCTGGAGGGCTTGGACAAGCTCAGCTGTACAGAGTATCCTCCCTGCAGGCTCAGGAGGAACAATGAAACCTCGTGGATGCAGACTGGAGCTACTGATGAGCCTGCTGTTCGTTTGTCTGGGGAAAGTTGTGTGGGTAGGGCTGCCCCTCTTCTTAATGTCAGGCAGGGATGGAGGGTGAGCAGAGAAAAAGGTCAGAGGGGGTTTGGAGCAAGCAAGAGGAGGCAGCAGAGTGGTGTAGGGGAATGTGAGATCAACAGAGACAGTCACATTCCCTGGTATGAATAGGACTGAAAGGTCAGGGAGGTTGAATGGCTGCTTTTCCTCTGCTCCAGATACCAGGTCATCCCTACAGTTTGTAGAGCACTTTTTGGTCTTTGGGTGAGTGATTCATCATCTTCCTCGATGTTAAGTGTGAGCGGTGAGAGGTTTATTATGTGGACCACAGTGGCATATATGCAGCATCACTGGTTCAAAACCATTCATGTGACCCTTCCCCCAGGGAACTGACATAAAAAATGATGCAAGGAATAAAACCCCTCAATATTCTGCATTATATTAACCCTCCCCCAATTTTCTGGGGATCTTCAAAGGTCATGCATGCATGTCCTCAACCAGATGGTCTAGGACTACTTTCCTTTCAAATAAAAGGTGGGGTGAGTATGAATAATCACCTGCATTACTGTGGCATCAAGGCTGGCTTCCCCTTGTGCTAAGCACGGGACAAACAGAAGAGAAGGATGTTTCCTGCCCCAAAGCAATTCTCTCATAATCAGAGGCATGTGGGCTGTAGCATAATCAAGCGCTGTAAGACCTGTGAGAAAATCTTCCATCTCAAATCCTACTCCAGCTCTTCAGAAAACCACTAGCAGAACCCGACCCTGCTTTTTTTATTTCTGAAGGAAAAAGTCCACAGCCTCCTGAATGCTCCTTTCCTATTACCCCTATAAAATTCCTCAGTAGGTTGCTAAGTTCCATAAGCAGTAAGGCAGCCTGAGACTCAGAGGGGTAAATCCAATCTTCCCACTCTCCCTTGATCTCTCTCTTCTGTTCTCTGAGCTTTCATTCTGCACTCCGCTTCTCTTCCCTCCCAAAGAAACCTAAAAATAAATAAATCCAAGAAAGAGCGGAAAAAGGAAAAGCCATCAGCCCCCAAAACGATGTGCTTAGTCATTCATGGTGAGTAAAAATAGTTTCCCAAATGAACAAATTGCTGAGCCAACCAGATGAGCAAGTCATTTCCATAAACGAGGGGTCTCATCCTCCCTCTCCTTAGGCAGGTCCTTGTGTTAACGGGCTTTTGGTAAAGCCCTAAGCAGAATTACTTGGAGAAGGATCCAGCCCATGAAGACAGCCCTGGGGACCAGTGCCAAGCACCCTACTACTTAAGGGGACGTGATGAAAAATTTTATGTTCTTTGCATCAATGGAGACATTTAATGAAGAATGACATACCAAATTGTCATGTGCATGGAGTTCTGCAGAGATGGTGCAGTAACAAGGGAGGCTGAAGTAAACCTGAGGACTTTCTGGGCAAGAGAGTGTGGGTTGCACTCAGGCTACTCCCGGGGCACGGGTGTGCTTTGCTCCCTGCTGGAAAAGCATGGGTGGGCAATTCTGGCTCTTGGCTTCTCCAGCTCCTGGCCAAGATCAAGCCTGTGATTGTTCCCACTGGGATGTAACATTCAGTACACAAGGCACGACTGAAGACTTAGGCAGAATCCCCCCAGCACAAACAGAGCCCTCATATTCCTGTCAATAAATATTTGGTAGCAAATCACTTGTTCTCCCCTTGGGCTATTGAGGAACAGTGGGCTGCATGATTAGTTTTCAGGATCTAGCCAGACCTTTTGGGTTAAATCCATCTCTTTAACATAGGAGAACAGCTGATTGGGGAGTTTAGGCATCCAGGGGGAACAGAGGCTCAGGACATGCCAGTAGGGAAATCAGCTAAGCTCTCTCTGTGCTTAGATCTGCGCTCAGAAGATGGGATGGGACTTGGCTGCATCCATCTTGCTTATGTAGATGATGCTTTTTTCAAAGTAGGGATTAGCTCTTATCTTCCACCTGGCACATGGGGCCTTCATTCTGCTTCAGAGTCTCCAGCTCTCCTACAGCAGTGCTAGGACTAAAAATTACACAGCTAGGCAAGAGGGATGGATTTTTCCTACATTACTGAAAAAACCCCGCACCATGTTCATCACTGGGCTCTGGGACTTCCCCAGACTTCACACCTTAGTGGATTTTAGGCCAAACTTAGAAGCAGAAGTTGTGCTTTGGCTGCTACAGGACCACTCCAAAGCCTAAGCAGGAACTTGTTCTAACTTTAAATAGGAGCTTGTTCTAACTGGTCCAGAGGATCAGGGGACAGCCTGAGTTCCCTGTTAATGGACTGCCCTTGGCAATACTCCACTGGGGAGGTGTGGCCCCAGGAGAAGGCTGTAGGCTAGCAGGGATGCTGGGAGTGCCTGCTGCCCCAGTGGTGCTGGGTCAGGCAGGTGGCACTGTCATGTCACCTTGCAGAGGCTGAGTTATGTTTTAATCCATTGAAAAAGACAAATCCAACAGCCTCCTAGCATGTTTCCTTATCAGAGAGAAGGGGAGGAGCCCTTCTGAAATACACCTGAGTCCACATTAAGTGGGCAACCAGCTGTCCAGGGACAATAGGTCAGGGAGACACAGTCCCTGGACACCAACAAAGAGTTTGGTATCTCACACTGCAAAAAGAAAGACCACTCTCAGAGTTAAAGGGGAAAATACTGTATTTTCTTTTCAGTTTTCTATGAAGAGACAATTAATTCAGACGGCAAAATAATTTTAAAGAACCAGTCACACGATTAGAAATGGGTTTAAAAATGCAAATAAAAGAACAAGGGGAGGAGACCCATTCAGGGAAGACTGCAGCGAACTGGTCCTCCAGCCTATCCTAAAGAGTGTCGCTCAGGGCATCACTCTGGGCCATGCTCTTTCCCCAGGCAGCTGCCTCCTGCCTGCTGACAGACATCAGCCCACCCGCAGTTACTGTGCAGGGACCACGCAGGCGGCAGGAGGCAGCGCACGCCCAGCACAGCCACGGCCCGAGGGCTCCGTCTGGGGCTGTGCTGCACATCCCACTTAAATCTGATGCTGGTCAAAACCCACTGCCAGATCCGTGTCAAGCTTCCCCCTCACATCAGGTCTGTTCAGCAGGTACCCAAGAGGCCGACTGTGTCTTGCCCTGCTGAAGAAATCCTGCGGCTGGGAAGCGATGTAGCAGAACTTGGAGGAGCTCTGAGCACTGAACTGGTGTGAAACTGAAGATCTCTGGAGAGGTGCTGAATATTTGCTGATTTTAGAGCAGCTAATGAAGATTACTTTTTTTTGGTAACATGCTACTGTTCTCTGGCCAGGCTAAAACAGATGTCCTTTGGTGTCCAGATGCAGAGTTCTAGGTGAAGATAACGAGCAGGCAGAAACAAGCTTTGGGAGCAGCATTTGTCACATCTGGGGTTGTAGGGAATGATGCATGTGTCCCATGTGTGCCTACGCCTGTCCCCACTGTCCATGCCAGACCCCTCCAAGGTGAAGCATGGTTATAATGCCAAACTTATTTCACTGGGCAAAACTGTCTATTCACTCACTGCCCAAAGACCTTTCTTGGAAAATTTTTTGGCCTCACTGCTACTGCTGGCAGGATTATCAGTTAATTTTGGGTAGCCAGGATTTTGCCATCTGTTTAGCCTGATCTGGGGTCATGGCTGCTGCTTATCTTATCCTTTTGCCACTCTCAGCTTTGCTCCTTATCTGCTGCCACTCCCTTAACTTCAGGACCTGATCCAGCACACTGGGAAAGTGAAGAGAATCTTTTACTCCCAGCACAGGGGCTGGGATTCTTGGCAGGCTCTCTTCTGCTTTCCAGTACTGCTTAAAACTCATTTTATCCTCCCAGCTCCACCAGTGTTTGCCTACCAGTGCCAGCCCAGCAAGTGGCTCCACATGCGCAGATCCCGGCTCTCTGGGAAGATCCGTGTGCACAGCTAAATCAGCTACAACCTCTCCAAAGCAGGACTGTGCCTCACTCTGTCTGCAACACAGCTGGACACGAACAGAGCTCACCAGCATTAGTAATGTGGAGAGCAGGTACAGAGGGTGTTCAAGGCAGTCGGATTTTGGGACAGGGCAGCAGGGAAAGTGAATGCAAATCCAGCAGCTGCCAAGGCATCCTTCTGCCCAGGAGGTTTGCTGGCTTTGCCAACCGTCTCTTGAGTTTTGGGCAGTTCAAAATGCTGTGAATCGTGTTTCCAAAAGGTCTTATGCGGCTGACAAACATGGATTTTATCACCATGATTTCAGCTTGTAGATCACTTAGCTGCTTTAGGAAACATTATTCTCAACTGACTGGCTGTGGATGAAGCTGGGAAGATTTGCTGTTTGGGGAACCTGGGAGAAGGTCACTAAACCCAAGAGAACTTGTGCCACATGACTTTGCTCAGCAGAAGGCTGGACCTTCATGGCCCTGAATTCAAGTAACCTCTATTATAACCTGTCTTGACCCCCTAAATATTCACACTGACTGAAAAGTCCCACTGGCTAGAGCCCCCCTACAAACCCTTGTCCTGTTATGTCAGGCACGTGGATGTCATGCCTCCCAGCTCTCTCACAAGTGCCATCACTAAACAAAACAAACCACCAGAGCCCTCAGGCTCTGAAACTCATCCCCTGGGCATACTACCATGCTTCCCCATTGCTCCAGCCCAGGACATGCTCTCCTAGGACCAAACCATGACAAACTCCTTGAGAAATGACCTACTGGTCACTGCCTAACCTGCCAAGGAGGGGTCAGAAAGACAGATTCTTCCCTGCCATCCACTCCCCTGCTTTATGAGTGAAAAAGCAGTAAGAACTAATGTGCAAGACAGCCATCCCTTGTCCCTCTCTCCCAGCACAGAAGTCCAAACCCAACAGCAGTAGCACAGCCTCTCTGCAGGAACAGAGGTGCCGGGCACTGGCTTGAGCCAGCTGCCCCCCGCCCAGGAAGGACACCAGTGCTGGGAGATGTGAGAGGGCCTTGTTCAGGTCTGAGAATCATTCTGAAAAAGAACTACTGGAAGAACTAGCAGTAAAGCAAGGGACTACTCCAGCTGGAGTTGTCAGCTGGAGACCTCCCAGCACCACTCAATAGAGTGGAAAAAATAGCTAGCAGGGCACTAATGACTATTTTCCATATAATTTTAAATCTAGTTCAATTTTCTTTTTTTTTTTCACTCCCTGGGTTTCTAATACTGGTAACCTTTGTCTACGGCTCCTGTGTGTGTGTGTTTAAATGCGTGTGTGGCAGAGGCAGTGGGGGTAAGGTGTTTAGACACTTGGGGCAAAGCCAACACGGTTGTTATCACGGTCAAAGGTACTGTAGTAAGGTCCAATAAAGACATCTCCCAGGATCCAGAGTGGGCCCCCGGGGGGTGGGATGTCCAGGGCTGAAAAGCCACTCATGCATATCGTCATCGCTCCTGAAGCAACCTAGAAAGAAGAGTGAGAGCTTCAATCTAAGCACGTCATTCCCTTCTCTCAACTTTACAGGCTTGACAAGAACACCTGCAAGGTTGCCTTTGCTTCAGCCTCTCCCAGACTGAGATACACAGATTGTAAAAGTGACTCCCAACTCACTGCTTCTACGGCTCCAAACCCAGCTCCCCCTCCCTTAATCACTAAAGCATCAAGCAAAGCTGCACATGACCATAAACCTCCCAGCCCACGCAGCTCTGAATTAAAGCCATTGGTGAAGGTCTGCACAAGATGGTCCTTGCAAGTTGACTCTGATGGCTTAAATGACAGGCTGGTGGCCTCTGCTATAATAAGGCTGGTCTCAAGGCACCACAATGCAGCAGAAAAGAACTAAATGTTTGTAGAAAGTGATGCAACAGCTTGCCTCCCCTTCCTGAACCATCCTGCTATCCCTCACAAGCATTATGCAGAGGGTCTCATTCCTGTGAGACTTTGATGAGGTTACCTGGATCCATCTGCAGTGCCACCACCCTGACACCCCAGCCCTTCAGACTTCTTCCCAAGCACCAGCTCCAGCACTGCTTTGGCTGTTCTTGTGTTCAGGAGCAGTGGAAGCAAAAGCTAGGCCTTGGGGAAGAAGGCTTTTCCATAAGGCTGGAAAATTCTGGCTGGACATACCTTGAGGACATACTGGTCTCCTGTGAGTGTGTAGCCCTTCCCTCCTAGTACCATCGTGACGTTAGGCAGTGTAGGCACTTTATCACAGGGGATCACGTACTGAAATTGCAACAGTAAAGGCTTTAGATTGGACCTCCCACACTCTGTCTTCCTTGAGCACAATCACATCTTTGCTGTGGTTTTCCCCAAAACCAGCTCATCTCAGGGTGCAGGAGAAGCTTGAGCTGGGGTAAGTAACCTGCTCCCTGCCTAGGGCTCCAAGCTGAGGGGCAAGAGGGCTTTATGGATAGGCACAGAGCCAAAGGATGTTGGATTCAGCTTCTGGCTCTGATGAGTCCCAGGGTGCCACAGCTGATGTGGCACAGCTGGGGGTTTTTACCAGAGGAGAGGCAGCTGTGGCTCAGTATACAGAAATTCACAGTGTAATGAACAGACAAAGCCAGTTTCATTAACAATGGCAAGTGTTGGGGATGCTGGCAGGTCTAAGCCAACTGTTGCTGCAGCTTGGGGCCTCTGACACTGCACAGCCCTACAAGTGGTCATGGCTCTGATTTGGGAGGGCTTTCAGAGCAGGGCATTTTTTTTTCTACAGGGTCTTTATAATCCATAATCTTCCACAATTTTAGGGAGGAGAGAGAGCCTTGTGAGATTAGCTTTGATGGTTGAAAACTTGGCAGGAAAGGGTTGCTATTTGCATGAAATACACTTTTATTAAAGCGTCTCTGGACTCACATTAATGTGAATCCTTGGCCTTAGCTGCAATTCAGATCCCTTCTCTTCCACCTCCCAGAGATGGGTAGCAGAGGTGACTTACAGCTTCCCAAAGTTCATGGGACCTGGGCTTTCTACCCAGCATGAGCAGAGTGGTGAATGCTACCCAGGGTCAAAAGATGATGTCCTGCTGTGCCAGTGGCTTTTCCAGGAGCACAGGCTGGGAACAAAGATCAGAGGGAGCAGAAGACTAGGTCTCAACAACCATCTGGGTACAAAGTAGGGTGTAAGCATAGATGCTGTGATGGCCATAGACTCCCACATTTCCAGCCCGGCCTCACCTCGCCTTTCATGACTGGTTTTGCACCAATGGCGTCCTGTATCTTCTTCACGTCCTTGCTGGGGCCAGTGATGAGTGAGGTTCCTGTGTCCACGATGGCCTCACAGCCCCCCTCACACACGCTCACCCCATTGGCAACATCCACCCTGGGGAGAGATGCTCAGACATTAGAAACCCTTAGAGGCCTCCCAGTGAAGGCTGCAGGAAGCAGTACACAGGCAGGCAAGGGAGGGCTGTGACAGACACCCAGGAAGGACAGATGCTCAGAAACACTGATGCAGCACCAACTCAGTGCACAGACCCCCTGGCTCCCTGTCATCTGCTCATGACTGAGCAGGTGCCTTGAAGTGTAACTGCATTTCTGCAGAGAGCCTTCATGCTGCCTGTGTATGCTGCCTGCTACCTGCACAGAGAGCTAGCGCCGCAGCCAATGGACATGGGAGAGAGCTAAGGGTAATGAATTATGGACTTGTATGGCCTGTGCTACTGCAGTAAAACGAAGGGTTAAAGGGGTGGTGTGACAGCCACGGGCAAGGGAAGGGCTCCTGTACAGAGAAAAGGCAAGCCAGGAGCTGCTTGGCTTCCTCACCCGCATCGCATTTCACAGCAGGGCAGACAGACAAAGCCTTCTAGCCAAGGGTCTGCCATACTTTGCCGACGCTGCAGGTCTGGGGGAAAATGAGAACTAAAATGCCATGCTGGGGAAGGATGCAATTCCCAGGAAAAGGACACACTCTGATCACAGGCCACTTTTAAGTTCCCATCACGTGGGAGAGCTCAGAATAGACTGCAGGGCTGGCGGCCGTCAGCTCAGCCTGCTCTCCTCCTCTCTGCCTCCAACAATGTGTGCTGATTGCTGTGCCGTGCCCTTCAGTCAAGGGCTGGCTTCCTGAGGCCTCATCCTGCTCCTCTGGAGCTGTGTGTAGGAGAGCCATGCAGCTCAGGCCTTGCTGAGAACTGAGCAAAACTGGGGTTTAATCTATGGGGCTCGCCCTGCCTGCACGGAGGACACACTGGCATTTTCCCCCGCTTTTCAAGGATGCAGAAGGCATTTTCAAGGGGCAAGCCATAAACAAGAGGAAAGGATTTTTCAGAACATCTCCCTATGGCTTCTGCCTTTCGTCTCCTTCCAGCAACAAACAACCCAGCTCTAGGGTGGGATTTTAATCTGCTTTTTTTGATGTGGATGTGTTGTAGAGATGATTCCTTTCCAAGGAGGGTCTCAGCCAAGCCTCAGGCACATGCTGTCTGCACGTGACCCCACGCATGTAGTCAGGTGGATGGGGAACTTACGCGTCCATGTGGATCTGCCAGTAGGCTTTGCGTGTGACATTATACCAGACCATCTTGCCACTGTAATACTTGGGGTCAGTCCCTCCCAGGAGCAGCTCACCACCAGGGTTACCAGAGGAGTCTCTGAAAAACAATACCCAGACCTGTGAACATCAAGGGGAGGGCAAGAACAACCTGCTTCAAGTGCCCCCAAAATGCTTGCTGGGCTGCTTGGGGGCGAAGCATAGCTTTAACAGTATTGGAGACAGACTTATGCTGTGCTATGTTATGTCAATATAAGGACAGATACCGTGAGATAGGCTGGGATGGGGAAATGGCCCCAGCCAAAGCATCCTGCAGCTCTCCACCTGGTCGTTTCTCAAAAAAGCTCAAGAAACTCATGGCAGAGAAGGGGGATGGCAAAGGGGAACTGAGCACTGACACAAGGACTTCCTAAATCAGCTTGTAAAAAGTGCCTGTGCAGGGCTGGACACAGCTGATGCAGGGTTAGGTTATCTGCACTCAACTCTGCCAACCAGCAGCCTTGGAGTGAATCCTCAAGGTTACCATCAGGTAAGAGCTCACTGCTGAGCAGATGGGAAGAAATATGGTGATGGGGGAGGGCTGGTGCTTGAATGGCCAGCAGCAGCCCTCTCTGCCCTCCCTACTCTTGGCATGCTACTTTTTGGGCTGAAGTAGTTCAGAGTCGCTGCTGCAGTGCCAGAAAAGTGATGGGGTGTCCTGCGGAGAGCATCAGTGGGTGAGAAGGTGCCGGCAGCTGCAGAGGAGGATTTCCAGGGTGGTGAGAGAGCGTTAGCAATGACTGATGGGGTGCACCCTTGCTTGGGAGGCAACACGGTAGTGACCACATAGCTTATGGATTTTGGCAGCAGACTTGGGCTGTTTACCTCTCTAAAGGGGACTGCACTAGCAGCAATCTCGTGATCACAGCCCTGTTTATTTTTATTCCTCTTTCCTCTGGAAACATCCTCTGTCTATTCATCAGTTAAGAAATCTGGTCACAGATCCACCCAGCTTTTTATCAGTAAAAGAGCTGCATTTCTACTTCCCTTCTCCTTACTTCAGAGCAGCAAACAAAAGAGATTTTGGCCTGACTGCTCCTGCAAGGCAGAACTTGCTAAGACTTCCCCGACTGGGAAGTGCTGTCCAGAGTGTAAAACAGCAGATGACATGAGGTGCTACTGGGAAACAGAGAAAAGCCCACTGGGCTTGCCCTCACAACCAGAGGTGTGCCACCAAAGCCAACACTACCTGTTTAGGTAGAAAGAGAACACATTTTCTTCGATCAGCTTCTGTTCCATGATGTTATCGAAGAAAGGCTGGGCTCCATCCACGGAGATCTTTGGATATGCCATGCCCAGGATGCCATCAAACTTGGCAGCGATAAATGTCATGCCTGGCTGCTTCGTGGCCTCCCCAAAGACCTGATGCTCGACTTTCAAATCAGTAATCTGTGGGGAGATGGGGAGGGAAGGGAAAAGCAGATTGTAAAGAAAACTGACTCAGGGGACCTGGGTAGTAACAGAACCTCACCGAACACAGGCTGTAGCACATCCCTCAATGTGCTGCCACACTCCTGCCTGCTTTCACCATTGCATTTGTAGGCAGCTGCAGAAGCCAGATACTCTGGTGCCACTCTTGTCAGGGGAAGAGGTTGCCCTTGTTATGTTCTGGCTCAGTGGAACCTCCTGAGTCTCCTGGGCAGGAGAATCCCTCTAGTCTTTTGCAGTGTCCTGGCACTGGCCTTGCTGTTCTGCAGCCCCTCCTCTTTGCACAGAGAACCCATATCCATTTGTCCCTCCTACATCTCCTCCCCTATCACCTACTTCACCGTTTCCTCCCAGTCTGAAAAGCTCTTGTGCTGTGCCTTTAATCCTCTTCCCCACTCTGGACATCTTCTAAGTCATCTGTGTATCCTACCTCCTTGGGTGCTGCACCCATCCTCAGTTGGGAGCACAAATCCCTCTCACCTCTGCCCACAACCCCTGTGATCTCCCCTGGATAAGAAACATCCCCAGGACATTGCTGAATCTCTCGGAAGAGCCACCAGCCTGCAGTGGAAGCCACCATCCCCATGAAAGGGGAGCAGATCAGCCAAGAAAGCGAGGTTGAGCCTGAAGCACAAAAACAGCAAGCAGAGTACTGAGAATTCAAAGGTCACCTCCCTTGCCAGCCATGAGAAGGACTGGCATTCCCCACTAGAAAGCTGAAACACCTTGGGAGGGCAGGTCCCCAGAAAGAAGATGATCAGAGAAAAGAGGATAGCTCTGCTGATGGGGAGCAGGATGCACCTGCTGGCTTCTGGCTCTAGCAGTTCAGGAGGCTTGTGAGCTTCTGACTGACCACAGGCAATTTTAGCATCCACGCTAGGATAATTTCAGCCTCTCAGCCTGCAGCTAGCAGCCCTGTAGTGAGCCAGGCTGGACTGACAAGCTGGCCTCTCCTACCTGATGGCAGATAACGATCCCTGTAAATTACTAATATCCCCCCAGGGTTAGACAGTGCAAGGCTGGGACAGCAGTGCTGCCTTTAATGGTATTGGAGGATTGCACTAGGAAAGGGCGATCGAGCCTTGCGAAAGCTAAAAGCCACAGGGCAGGATGTGGGGGGTAAGAGCACACGGCAATGCATCCGCTCGCCAGCGCCTCCCCAGTTGTACGCTCCAGGTTTACAAAAGCCACCCCTCGGCACTGCTGGTCCTCAGCAACTCAGAAAGTTCAATGAAGCTGCTACTTAAAAAAAAGTAAAATGCAGTGGACTGATAACACTGAGTGTCAGGTTTGTTTGAATATTGCTCTGCTTGCACATCCCAAGGGGGAGGCAGTTTTCTGCCCAGTCATGGATTCTCAGCAGACCCTGCGTGCGCTTGGTCCTCAGCAGGGCTGAAACCCAAGACCATCTTTAGCAGAGTGCTCCTGCCAGGTAACAGATCCTTTGTCTCCATCCCTTGGCTGGCTCTTGCCCAGACACTGAGCAACCAAAAATCATGACCAGTGGATGGCCGTGTGGTGGCCACCCTCCAGCACTTTGCAGACGGACATTGGCACTCCGCAGCTCGCCTGGCCTCCTTGTTAGTGGCCTCAGCCAGCAGTTAAGCACTGGACGGCAAAGGCAGACCAAGAGGTGAGGGCCTCTGTGGCACAGCTTGGCACCAGGGCTTGGGGTGCAGAGGCACAAGGGAGAGGCAAGGAAAGTCATCTCCTGTGCAGTGTATCTGCACTGCAGTCATCAGAGAGACTTTGTGCCCCATGGCCAGCTAAGTTTCCTCTGCTGTCCTTGAAAGACATCCCAAGGTTGGGCTGTGATAAAGGGATGAGATGCCTGAGCAGCAGAGGGCTGGCTGAACCCGCTCTTTGGAGAGCAAGCAGCACTGCAGAGTGCGGTGCTACAGGGCATCGCTCGTCCACAGAACGAGAGAGGAAGACTGACATGAGCGCATCGCCCTCTTGAAAAAAAATTCAGGGCTGAGGGACTCTGGACTACCTGCCAACAAGCATCTTTTGGTCAGATGTCAGTGCTACTAGAGGTTGCTGTGCCTGCTTCCACCCACCAGCATGGCTGGAGCCAAGAGGGTCACCCTGAAAGTAATTTCAATGTCTTTCTTTCAAGACTATATCTGACTGGGAGCTTGCCTATGACATGTTGTGCATCAGAGGATGTGTCCTGGTGTCCACGACGCATCCTCTGATGCACATGTCCTCTGAAGGTCCTTGACCCTCAGAGTCACCCCTGCTCCTGCCTACTACAAGAGGGACACTGTTCAGCTCCATTCAAGAGGTTTCTCTTGCTTCTGTGCAGACAGAAACCAAATGCTACAAGCTGTGCTGTCTGCCAAGAGTCATCCCCACTTCCCAAACAAACTGAGGCACAAAATCCTTCCTCTGAGCTGCTGGAAAGTGAAGAGCTAATTAGCAAACAGGCACTACAGTGACAATTACAAACCAAAAAAAGAGAAAAAACTGCAATTTTCTTTCTGACTCATTTCAGCTCTTGCATTAAGCCCACACTTTCCAAGGACAATGAAGTTTGCTGTTTGCCTTGCTGCATCTTTGGATGCAGCATAGAGGCAATAGCTGATGCTTCCAGGTTAGCCTGAAATCTTCATGCTGTAAGGATGGGCTAAAGAGTGCATCTGGCAAGAGTCACACACTTAAAGCTTTTCCTGGATATTTTTCTTTTGATTCTGATGAAATTGGTAAGTCAATACTTTTCAGCTGAACCTAAACAGAAACTCCAAATCCCCAGATTTATGTGCTTATTCAAAACTTTTGCTTTGTTTCTTCCCCCCTGCAAAGCAAACATATGCTCTTATCCCTGCCAGGAGAGCAAGTAGTCTGAGAGCACATGCACCCCTGATGTTTGGCAGCTGGCAAACTCTCCCGAGCATCTGTACCTGGGAGGAAGTCATGAAAGGCACTTGTCCTTCACAGGACAGAAAGCTCAGCCTTTGCTTGCTGAAAAGCAAACTGTGAAGCAACCACCACCCAGCTAACTCAAGCTGCACCCTGAACACTGCTGGGGAACCTCCCCCCAGGGTGTGACCCAGCCTTTACAAGCATAAGCACCAGTTCTTGACGCAAGACCAGGATGGGTTTGTGTTTGGGCAGCTGCCCGTGTGGGCATCCACTGATGTGTGGATATTGGCCAAGAACAAGCTGGGCACCACCACCAGCAGTCTGTGCAGTGGTGGTGGCATATGCTTGGGCTCGTAAGTTTTTGGGGTCACCAGGAAAAGGGTTGGAGGGATGGCCAGAGACCATGTTTGCAGGGGCACCATGTGAGCAGTCCCCACTCCCAGCCTGCTGACCTGCAGATGAATACCTTCTCCCTTCTTAGCCTGCCGTGGTTATTGTTACCTTAACAGTCATCATTACCATGTAATTTCAAAGGACTTGGAAACACAGCACTGAAGGATGTTCTGTCCGAGTAGGACACTCAAGAAAGGAGACCCATTGAAATCGAACAGCTCTGAGCACTCTACTGAAAGCAGTTTGGGGCAGCACGGGGCAGGGGCAGTCGTAACTCACCGTGACTACATCTTGGCTCAGGAACCCAGAAAGGCTCCCTGTCCCATAGCGGATGGCAAACTTGGTGCCGTTCTTCACATAGGTGCTGGATTTAGAGGAGTCATACTTGCTGTGCAGCACTGCAGCCGGGAAGGGGGACACAAAGGGACACACAACATTAGCGCTCCTTTATACCTACGGCTCCCCAATACCTAAACCCCACACCACCCAGCTTATCTGGACAAATGGACACTCAGTGATGTGAAAGTGGCCTGAACCCAGCGCTTGCCAACCCCAGACTGCTTAACAAAGCACCTCCAGTGTCTGAGGAATCAGGTGGGCAGATCCAATTCAGGCTGTTAAATCCGATTTGGCCACTGGGTATTAAAAGCCTAGAAGTTATGTGGCTGGTGTACTAGTCAGCAGAGCAAAATGTATTCCTCTCCATGGCATGGAGAACCAGGGTGGCTTTAAATATAGGCTGCTCTGGGCATGAACGTTTTCACCTCATGGACTTATCTGTTTCTTTTACTAGGAGTAGCTGGAAAATTTTCATACATTGTTTTTAGTACAGAAAGAATTCAAAGTATTCCTTTATTTGCAGAGGAGAAGGGCTTTCCCTAGTCTAAACTGCTTTTCCCCTTGGATGGGTTGGGAGCTGTAGGATATGCCTGGTTTTATGGCCAGGCAGATTCCTCCTCCACAGACTCCTCCCAAGTCACGAGCTGGCCAGCGCAGTCCCATGGCTGGTTGCTGAGTGGTGCAGACAGCAGCTGAGGGTGAACCAGCCGAGCCCTACACAAAGTGACAGCGCTACACAAGGAGTTTCCCAGCTAGGCTGTCTGGGTCCCAGTTTGGATTCCAGTCTGGCAGGAGGTTAAGCTCTTTGCATATTCATAAAACGAGCCCTTTGGTCCCAGCACCTCTCGAGGCACTGCCTTGAGAAACCAGCTCCCTGCTACAACACAGGAACCCCCTAGGCATACCACCCTCACCACCCTGTTGGTGTCCTAAATCTCATTTCACATATGCAAAAAGAAGGTCTGTCTACAAGAAGTCCAAACTTCCAATCTACTCCCAACGAGCAATGTGGAATGCCTTTCATGGTTGCTTTTCTTGACTCCACAGGTTTCTCCACTTTACTTAAGCAGCGCAACCAGTGGCTTTGAAATAGCATTTTGCCATAGCCAGGTTTGACATCTTCAGCTGTGGAGGTTTATTGCATAGGAACGCCACAGAATAAAAAAAAAACTTGTAGTCCCTAAGACATTCTCATTTCATTGTGCCTACCTGGCTCTCGTTAATTATAACTCCATAAACATGCACACACATGCTCTGTGCAGCAATAAACCAGAAACTAGGACAGTTTGTATCAGATCTGGCAAGAGGCTGACTTAAAAAAAGTCAGCCTTGCGCAATGGGGTAACAGCAGCATTGGTCTATAATTTGGGGAGAAACATCACAACTGATGATGCTGCTCTCCTGCTGTAGGGCTGAAGCTGTTGGAAAAGACTTGGTCCTGTATGGGGGTGACTTGGAAAAGAAAAAGCCCAGGAAAGGACTAATTAAAGATGGGTGCAGGAAGCTGGGATTGTATTTCCAGCTCTGACCCTAAAAAGCCCATCAGCCTCTGGCAAGTCCTTTCACGCTGCTGCCTCAGTTTCTCCTCTTGCAATGCAAGGCTCTGCATTTTGCAGGGAAGGAGAAGCTGTTGAGCACCCATGACACTTACTGCAGGCGATGTCCAACATGGAACAGTGCACGGATGGCACCCAGAGGTTGGCGGAGCCAGTGTCAAAGATCACGGTGAAATTCTGGGGGGGTGTCCCAATGCTGATAGGACCGAAATACTGGGCCTGCAAAGGAGAAGAAGGGAGCCATGAGCAGAGGCAGTTGGCCAAAAGCAGGGATTAAAGATCAAAAAATCTCTTAAAGTTGAATAGAGGATCAGCTTCTTATCTAGACATTGACCTCCTCTTGTTTTTTGGCACTGATAGGTTCCCAGCCTTTGTCCTCTGGAAGGGAGGTTCCCCTTCAGTGTTCACAACTCATTACAGCGGGTGTGAAAAGGATAAATCGAGGACAAGTGGGATGGGTGTGTGCGGGGGAGGACATTTGGGGCATGGAGACAGGGAAGAAGAGAAGGGGGAAGATCTGCAGGCTAGCATGCAGTTCACTACAAGGAGGAGAAGAAACGATGGAAGTAAGCCAAGCAAAACACCTGCGTTACTGAAAAGCTGAAACTGGTTGGGAAGCTGCTTTGTTCGTGGGTTTGCAGAGAAACTGTGGGTTGCAGTGAGCAGCAGCACTGCCCACTGCAGGTGGAGGTACAGCTGCTGGGGGTTTTGGTGCTTGCTGGTGAGCTCTGGCAGTGGGGAGGAATAAACAAATGCTCAGAGAGCTGGAAGACTGGGGGAGTAGTGAGAGCAAAGAGCATCAGCAGCACCACCGGAGGTGGATTTAGGCCTGCAGGGTGAAAGACTGGGAGAAGTCCCTATAGCACAGGTATCTGATGGATACCCCTTTGCTCTCAGACTACATTTCTGCTGGGACTGGAAGAAACCTGAATGGCTAAGTTGTTGGCACGGTATCCCTCTCTCCACAGAGGAGAGGATGAATGGAGAATGCTAGGCAGGTGCTACATGGACTCATTTTTCCCCAGTCCTCTCAAACAGGCAGGGAGCTGTGTCCTGCCTGGTGAGCAGCTGGTTCGGGGCCCTGGAGAGAAGACTGCTAGCAAGGGAAGTCACCCAGTAGCCTTTCCAAACCCCCTGTGTACTTAATTAAGGGGGGGAGGGGGCGGGGAAGAAAACAGGATTATCAAAGCTGTTCACCTCCTGTGCGCTTAGTTTGCAAGGCTTGCTCGCTGAGTAATTAGCAATCCATTGCAATTAGCCATAATGGGGAGGCAGCACTCGCTTCCAGTGGTTCTGTAATTATTGCTGGGGCTTGGAAATTAACCCCCAGTACAGGGGTTCCATTTGTCACATACATAGACCCATGAAGGGTCCCAAAAGCTGGTAGGAAGCATACGAAGCAGGCTAGTGGGGCTTGTCCCAAGGATCCTTTTGGCAGCAAAAGCATTTTCAGCCAAGCTGGGAGGGACCCAGTGGTCCCTTATCTGCCACCACAGGTTGGGTTGATGCCCCTGCGACAAGGGAAAACAGTGCTGCTCTGAGCAGCGGTCTGAGCTGTGGTTGCAAGAGACAACACCATGATGCAACCGCTTGCCCTCGCTTTCAACACTGCCAACTGAAACACCAGTGGCTCTTCCCAGGAGAGGATGGCACTAGTTGGGTGGCAAGAGCCCCTGGGGAAGGGCAGCAGGAGGAATATATCCTGAATTAATGCCTAAATATCTAGGCCCAGCTTCATTCTGCCAGCTAACGCTCACATTCGACACCGCCCGGTGAGGAACCCTGAAATAGTAAACCCCACGTGTCTGGCAGCAGGGCAAGGGCAAACTTCATGTCCTTTATCTGGCTTCTCTTTCCGCCACCACACAGGTTCCTTTGCTCTCTAAGCTGCTGAGAAGAAAGTGGAGGTACAGGGTGGCTTTTTCCAAGGCAGTGCAGAAGACGAAGGATAGTGAGAGGAAGAGTCCTGCATTCCCAGTCCCACAGTAAGCTAGTACACAATCTGAGCTTTCTTCCCCTATCCTGTGCTCACTCATTTATGACCCAACACCTCAAGGAATGGAGCGTGATTTTTACGCCCCTGTCTTGCCAAAAGTAGAGTCCAAATGGCCAGAAGATGCTAGGATGGGTTGTAAGTGAGGCCCCTATTACAGATTATAATACTATAGATTATGTAAAACAGATTATTATAATATAGATATAATAAGGCCCCTATTTATGATTGTTAATTAGTGACAAAGGGGAAAGGAAATAGGTCACAAACTGAAAAGCTCCTGCTTGGGTGGCAGTGGGTTGTTTGTTGTTGTTGTTATAATTACTAGAATTAGTATTTTTAGGTTAGTAATGATGGGAAGTACCTTTTGGCACCCACTCACTAGGCCACGGGGGTGCATGAATCTGTCCTACAGGATCAACATCTCTCCCTCCTTTGCCTTCCTGGCTGGTGGCAGGCTGGCATGTCTCACCACCCCCTGGGATGGGTACCCCCACAAATGACAGCCACTTGCCCAACATTATGCTGGGGTCCGCTGCAGTGGGGGGGTGGTTTGCAGGGGGGTGTTACTCACATCCATGTAGTTCTTCAAAATTTCCGGAGTGGGCTCACCCTCCTCGGCAAAGCCCAGCTTGTACTTGATGGCCTGGGTGATGGAGTTCATATCTGGGATCTCACTGCCCGCCTCACTCAGGATCCGCCGCATGGAGGGGTACTTGGTCAGGGGGATCCTGTGTGGGGACGGCAAACACACACCTGTTAAAGGGGGTGTGTAGGGGAGGGATCCCCAGGAAAGGGAGGCAGCAGGGCTTCACTCAAAACAGGGGACGCGCCAGCACGAGGCGAGTGAGGTCTGGGCTCCTGCCAGCACCCTACGCTAGATCCCCCTCGCCGTGCTGCGTTCAGTGTTTCTCCCAAAGCCGGAGGACAGGGGGAAAGGCCGGGGGGCTGCTACAGGTCACCGGGTGTAGGGGAAGCTGGGGCGAGGCCCGGGGGGGGAAGTAGGGGAGCCCCCTCTTTGCTTTGATGGAGGGGGAGCCGCCCCGTATGGAGGGCTGTGAGAGGAGCTCGGAGGCCACCGCCGCAGCAGCACCGGGGGTGCCCGTCCCATGTCCCCCCCAACCCGAGGGGCTCAGCAGCCCCTGAGGAACGCCCTCGTCTCACCTGATGAGGGCGGCGCAGGACCCGGCCAGGGCGAGCAGCAGGAGGAGGCCGCGGGGCCCCATGGCGGCGATGGCACTGGTGGCGGCGGTGGCCAGGGATCAGAGGCTGGAGGTCCCGAAGCCGAGAGGCCGCGACGCAGCTCCCGCTTTCCGCCCCTGTTTTTGTAGGCAGAGAGGCCCCTCTCCACGGATTTCTGGAGTCAGCTGACGGTCTAAAATTGCAACCAGCGGCGTCACGTGAGGGCGGGCCGGGGCGGGGAACGGGCGCCGGGCCGGGGGTGCCGCCTCACGGCCCCCCCGGGCTGACCCCCGGCGCCTCGGGCCGTGACTCAGCCCCCGGGAAAGGGGAATAAACACTGTGAAATCAGTCACGAGATGCCTGCCCGGCCGCGCGTGCTTCTTCTGGACTGCCTTTAACTTCCTTCTGCTGGGTGTTTTTTTTTGTTCTTTCCGGGTTTTCTGGCTGTTTTTTCCTCCCAGGGGAGTGGAGGGGGAGGGAGAGGGGGACACACGACACACGCACAGCCCCAGGCAGCAGACCCCGAGTTCCTCGCAGGGCTCGGCTGCTCACGGACCTCGGCCACCCACCCGCTGTCACCACGGGGGTTTCATTGTGCACCCCCGCCCCGGGGGGCCGTGGCAGCTCCCCAGCCCTGTGTTTCTCCCTGGCCTCAGGACACCTCTAGTTTGGTGGACTCATCCCTCCGAGCTGGGCGTTTCTGGGGAAGATGGGCATATCCTAGGCCACAGCTCTTTTGGGAGGTGCGGTGGATGCCAAGCCATACGTGCCACCCTTCAAAATGCACTGTGGTGGTACTAGGCCACCTGCAGCCATCGAGAACGATGCTGGTGCAGGGCAGAGCCCGGGGGGGCACCGGCCACCAGCAGGCCCTGTGTTCTACCCCTCCCTCAAAATGCAGACTGAGCATCGAGGACTACTGGGGTGGGCTCTTTGCCACCACCGGGGTGTCATAACAGGGCTCAGAAGTGTCACCCCACCAACTCAGGAGGCAGCGGCCACAGCTAACCTCTGCCCAGTTTGCCCCAGCGGAGCTCTTACAAAGCCACGAGACCTGCTGGAAGAACAATAAAGATTAAATTGGATTTAAAGACATTTTCCCTTGCAAGTCCTGAGGACTAGGGAGGGCTTGTTTTCTGTTCTGCTTGTGCCTAGTCATGGGGATGGGAAAGCAGCAGCCTGTGGGATGAGCTGGGCACTGCTGGAGTGGGGGACCCATAGCTTTGCAGTGGGGTTCCTGTCCCTCTCCCATCACATTCACGTTCACACAACTTCTGGAAAATTGCTGGGTCATGTCACTGGCACCTCACTTGCGCCATCGCCTTCCCACACTGTGTCCCTAAGGCTCTTCTATCCTCCCATGGCCTCGCATAGGATCCTGCTGCCCTGTGTCCATGCATGCCACCCCCCAACTGTGATCCATGCCAAGTATTTTTATGGGGCATTTCTGCCCTGGGCTGTATCTTGTCCCACGAGCTCTCCAAATTGCCAAGCCTCGACCAAGCCGGTGGGCTTCAGGAAACCTGCTGCCTCCCTGTGGGACCCAGCTGCCATTGGGATGAGGTTTTCTGGAGCGATGGCCGGAGGCATTGGTTGAACCTGGTGGTTCCCGTTATTTTGGCTGGCACCTGCTTCCCTCCTGCCCCTGCGGGTGTGTGGTCAAGCTGAGTGCCACTGACCATGAGTCAGCAAAACTCATTTTCCTCCTGGCCCTGAGGCACTGCGTGACTCGGCAAAACCCCACGTGGCTCATTCGGGCAAGGACCCAAGGCGTAGCGGGTCCCCAGCACCTGTAGCCTGACCCCAGAAGCATCGCTGCTGCTGCTGCTGCTGCTGCTGCTGCTGCAGGCTCCATCTCATGGGTCTCCTCCTCTCGTCCCCCTGGGTGCCCACAGGCAGGAGTGGGTCAGACATAAACCAACCTGACCATGGCCCCATCCAAGCAAACCCACCCTCCCCAAGGGCTCTAAACCCCTTTGCAAATGTGCTTTGCAGACAGAAAGGACAGTCCTGACGCCAGGCCCAGGCCTCTGCTACGTCCCTTATAGGCTTTCCTGGAGCCTGTGGCAGAGCGAGTGAAGTACCAGCCCTCCTCCCTTCTCTTTGAAGTGGTTGGGGAACTGTAGCTGGCCGGGCAACCTGCACCTTGGCCCCCAGGCTGGGGCACCTACGGCAGCTCCTCCTTGAGCATTTCCAGTCCGGCCAGTCTCTGCCACAATCCCATGGCTATGGAGTGGGCTCCAGTGTGCAGGGATGGGCTGCTGAGGACAGCATGCCGTACTAGTCACGTACCACACACAGTGCACAGCAAAGTGCTTCAGCAGAGTAAAGAACTCTGGACCCAGGCTGTGTCTGGGTTTTTTTGATTCCAAGGGATTAAAGGCAAGCAAGCTTTGCTGTTATGAATGAACCTTTGCTTGAGCTTCATGGTGGCAAGGCTTGTGTCCTCATCTGAGACTGCTCTCATACCAGTGCAAGATGGTCGCTGCTTTTAGAGGGCTGTTCTAAGTGACTTACATGTCCCATGTTCCCAATGGTTTATTGGGAAAAAGGAAGAATGGGGCTGTGTCAGGGAATGTTACAATACTGATCCTCTCCTAGGTGCTTGCAGGATGGGAAGGGACTGGGGGTCTTATCCCCAGAGTTTTTAATCTGTCTCTGTCCCTTGGCAGCAGTGGTTTTAGAGCTGACGCTCCAGTGCCTGCATGCTGGGGGGCCAGTGGCTCCAGCAAGGAGCCAGGATTTCTGCATTCAGGCTCCCTCAGCACCTCTGTGGAATGTTTGCCCTGATGTTAAAGCCTTGAGAGGTACAGTGGGTATGTTTAACCAGGAGCTGGGAGCATGTCTGGGTATTTATAGGCTTGGACCATGAGAGTTGCACCATATCATCTTAAAAAAATAGAGTGGCATGAGCCTGGGCGCAGGGGTTTTTACACATTTTTCCTTGTTTGTGGAGCAAACGGAGTGCCGTGGCTGAGGCGTCTAGAGAACGTGTGAGACACAGTGGAGGGACCTATCCCTCCTCACTCCTATTTTTGTCACAGTGGATGAACCCCTTTCCTTGCTGGTCTGTCTCCCTAGCCCCCTGCATCCCCCGTGGCTCCAAGGGGTGAACCAGAGCATCGTCTCCTGCAGCTGCAGCTGTGGGTGTGGGGTGACGCGCCCCTGGGGCCCGGCCGTGCTTTCGCAATCTCGGTGCCTGCTTGAGAGGATTCCCAAGGTGGGGTCAAATGACTCAGCTCCAGTAGCTCCAGTTGGGAAGAGCACCCCAGCTCCAGCTCTGGGAGATTGGGGTCTCCTCTGCAAGTGACACTGGGGGGTCCCACCTGCCCTTTTGCTACAGAAGCAGGGATCTGATGCACCTTAGTTTATAAACATAGGATCCTTTAGGTTGGAAAAGACCTGCAAGATCATCGAGTCCAACGATTAACTCAACACTGCCGAGTCCACCACTAAGCCATGTCCCTAAGTGCCACATTTGTATGACTTTTAAATGCCTTCAGCAATGGTGATTCCACCATTTTCCTGGGCAGTCTGTTCCAATGCCTGATCAGCTTTGCAGGGAATAAATTTTTCCAATATCCATTCTAAAGCTCACCTGGCACAATTTGAGGCAATTTTCTCTCATCCTGTCATCTGTTACCTGGGAAAAGAAGCCCCCACCTCACTACAGTCCCCTTTTAGGCAGTTGTAGAGAGCGATGACGTCTCCCCTGAGCCTCCTTTTCTCCAGGCTAATCACCCCCAGCTCCCTCAGCTGCTCCTCATAGGACTTGTCCTCCAGGCCCTTCCCCAGCTCTGTTGTCCTTCTCTGGACATGCTCTGGCACCTCAATGTCTTTCTTGCAGAGAGGGGCCCAGAACTGGGCACAGCACTCAAGTTGTGGCCTCACCAGTGCCCAGTACAGAGGGACAATCACTGCCCTAGCCCTGCTGGCCACACTGTTTTTGATACAGGCCAGGATGACATTGGTCTCCTTGGCCACCTGGGCACACTGGCTCATGTTCAGTTTCGAATGCCTTATTTTAGGTGGGCTCTAGCAGGTCTCCCATTTGCAGTTTGACAGCCCTCTGCTAGGGTTGCTACAGTGGCCTCTTTGTTCTTACACATGGCTGTGTGTTTGCCTTCACCCTTTCCTCAATGTTTTTTTCCTAAATTTATTTATCACAGTGGTACCAGTGTCATGAACTGCAATGACCTACAGGGCAAGGAAAGCTTCAGCTCAGAGATGCAGATTATTATTTTGCCCAGCTGTGGGTGGGATTTTTAGAGGACATCTTCAAATTCAGAAAAAATGCATTTCTTATTTTGAAGCTCGTTGCTAGAAGAGAAAATTACTCTTCCATTTGAGCTGAGCAGAGCCTACGGGTGCACAAGCCTGGGCAAGTCTGGTTTCAAACAACCTGCCTCCGCTGGTGCTGGTGCTGGTGTGAAGGTGCTGGATGCAGCTCATTAGTGGAGCCTGATTCACCCTCCCTGAGATCCCAAGTGAAGCAGTGGTAACTTTTTCCCGGCACGGTGCCAGGATCTCGCCCACTCCCTACACCGTTTCCTAAACTGATGTACAATTCACAAGGTGAGGGTGCGTTTTGCAGTGGCACCGGCACATCCCAAACTACACCCTTTTTCAAGGTAACACCCACAAAAACAAGCCTAAAAGGTGGTTTAGTAGCAGCTCTGGGTGGTGGGAAACCTGGGAGCAGAGGAGGGGTTGCATTAAGCACAACAAAGTGACTCATGCAGGCCCTGGCCATCGTGTCCCAGCTCTGTGGGCACTGGGGAAGATGTCCTTGGCATCATGGGTGGTGGCAATCCCCAGTCCATTCATGCTGGCTGGCTGGGGCTGGTTTGGAGGCAGAGCTGGCCTGCAGCCGGCTTAAACATGCCATCATGGGCTGCAGTGACCTTGGGGAAATGCTAAGTGGAGTTGCAAAAGGCCAAGGCTGGGTGGTATTTTTTCCCTCGGTGTCCCTCAGCTGCAAACTGTGATCCTGGCGGCGGGTGAGGGTGGCTCACTGGTGGCTGCGTGACGCAAGTGGATGTCATAACAGGCAGGAGACCTGAGCACAGCTCCATCCTCATCAGGGCCATTTGCAGCAGCCTTTGAACGTGGAGTGTTTTCACCCCAATGGACTTCTCCCTCACATCTTGCTCTTCCATCTTTTCCCTAGCTATTTAAAAACAAAAACCAGAAAGGATTTCGTAAGTGAAATATACTTATGGTCTTTAAGATTGTGAGCTGCTCTGGTGTCTTCACTGGGTTTTACTTACACACTACCTTGCCTCAGTGGGCTGCTACCAAGCTCGACATCTCCTGTCCCTGTGTCCCACGCACTCCGTGGCCCTGCCCAAATCCTTGCCACCCCCACACCACCTGCCCGCTCCTGACCCTGCTCGGCGTTGGATGCTCTTCATCATCCCCTGGCCCATCCTCCCCCACGGCTGGTGACACACCTGGCACCCACCTTGGGGAGGAGGGGATCTGCCCCTCCCTGGCTGCTGGTCCTGTCTGCTCCTCGGGGCAGGGATCTCGTGTTGTTTGCCTCACCTGAGTTATTTTGCAGCAGGCTGAAATTGCCAGGGACGGGCAACAACAATCCTGGCAGACACTGGCAGCAGGCAGCGTGACCTGCGGCTGATGGGATGGGGTGGTAAGTGGCAATGATGGTATTGATTCATCCCCACCCACGCCAGGATGTGATGGGGAACACAGGGACCCAACTCACCTTGTCACCACCTTGAGCAATTCCTGCTGCTGTCCCCCATGTGAGCCTGGCTTGGGATGGGGGGGTATTGGCATGCTGGTGGGGTTTCCATCATGATGCAGAGAAGTGCCTCCAGCCACATCCAAGCACACCATCCATTTAATTTCCTTTGCCAGCACTAGATGTCATTTAATTATTTCCTTTAGTTTCCAGCAGAAGCTGCCCTAAGAAGACCATCATTTATGCAATCATGTCTCCTCCATGTGACAAAACACTGAAGCAATTGAGACTTCTGATCCTGAGAGGAGAGTGTGGGCTCAGAAAGATGAGGGTCAACACCCCATTGCAACCCAAGGATTGGCTTAAAAGTTGCAATGTGTTTTCTTGGAGAGGGAGCAACCAGCTCTCACTGGTGATTTGGTGAGTCAATCTGGACCTCCTGAGGCAGTTTCTACTGTGTCAATATTTCCACAAAGGCTCTGAATTCTAGTTTATTGTCACCTTTCTGCTAAGCTCCATCTTTACTTGCTACCACAGCCACTATTTTCAGTGTGACTGCCTGGGGTTAAGATCTTGAAACCAGTTTTAAGCACATTGGCAAACAGTCTGTGGCTTCGCACACCCTCCCTCTGACCTTCTACATGCAGAACAGCCTGTTAATAATTTTTTGTAGCGTGGGACGTGGCATCTTGGCTTCTCTGGCTGAGGACTCCTGAGTGTTTCTTAAGGTACACTGCCACCAGGGTGACTTAGGGTTAGGGTTATGGTCAAAAATGTAAAGATGCCTTGCTGAGTGCTCGTGACCAAAGGCGCTTGTAGGTTAGGGAGGTGTGGGAGCATCCTTGGCAGACACTGCAGCTGCGCCCAGGTCCTGCAGCCTCCAGCATCCTCTCCTGTTGCAGGCAGGAGTCAGTGAAGCTGAACAGCTCGGACACTGCCACTGCAGATCTCTATTAGCAGATAAATGCCCACCAATCTTCCCTCCCTGAAGTACCACCATTTCATAAAAACCTTTCTCTTGCTTAACACTGAGTTGTTTTGTTTTTAGCATTGCAACCCTAAATTGACTGGTGCAGTGAGTTGGGGATTAAGGGCATGGTCCTGGGCAAAGGTCTCCCACAACTCCTCAGGGCCAACCAGCTGCAGCCTCTGATCCCTGGGGTCACGCGCCCCACCCCGAAACAAGGGCCACTTGTTTGGCATTGCTGGCAGAACTGGGCCCTGCAGAGGAGGCAGCTGGCCTGCCTGTGGCTGAGCAGAGTAGGGGCCCACCTCCTTCTCTGGACCAGGAGGGTGTCTCAGAGGGGAACCCAGACACCAGGCAGCTTTGGCCGGGGTCACGGGGGGTTGTTGGAAAGCAATGGTCAGAATCAAGTGCAGGTCCTCAGAGCCCCCTTTGCACCCCTTTGCACTTCTTTTCCCGGAGTGGAAAGGTGAAAAACCCAGCAGGGTTCAAAGGGAGCCTGTATGTGGTGGTGACATGGCAGTGTGGCTTGCTCCTGCCTTGCCCTGGCCAGCAAAACCTGAAACGGGTATCAGAGAAGCATGCCATGACCAGCCCCAGCAGCTAAACCCTCTTCAGGCTGCAGCAGCAGCAGCATGAGACCCAGGTGCATCAGCAATCCCTTCAAGGAGGGAGCTTAACATGCCTCAGAAAGCCAAAACCTGAGGAGCATCCCAAGCATTAATGAACTTGCTACAGATGCCTCTAATACAGAAACAGCAAGTTTGTCCTTGCAGCAGGGCATGAAGCTGCAGCAGTCCTTGACAGAGGGTGTTTTTGATGCTCCGTCTTTGGAGCAGGACAGAAAAGGAAAGTTTTTGATGGCACATCATTGGAGCAGGGCAATAAGGGCAGTTTTGATGCTACAAGCTTGAACCATGGCCTGAAGCAGCTGTACTTGGCCCTATATGATGCAACCCCACAAGCCTGGAGTTTCCTTCCTTTTTTCCCATTTTGGGCATGTTTTGCCCTGTCATCCCCCACTGTGCTGACAGTGCTGGAGGAAGGCATGTGGCACTTCCCCCTGCCTCAGCATCCCACACACTGCAGCAGCTCACGTGGGCCTGTCCCCACCACCCTTGACTCAGCTAATTTCCTCTGGCCCTGTCCAGGCATCAGCAAAGGCAATAGGTTGGAGTGGCCCAGGACCACGGTCACCCCCAGCACTGGGTCTATGTCCCCAGCACCAGTTGCCATGGAAGCAGCGGGCTGTGCCTGGTGGGCAGGGCTGAGGGTGGGCACTTGGATCACTGCACTGAGCCTGGTGTTATCTGACCCGCATGAAAGTGGGACAAATATCTGCACCCGCTTACTGGGCATGTTTGGAGCACTCTGTAATTAATGTTTGTTCAGCTGACGGCTGCTTAGCATTATTAGTGAATGATGAGTGGCTGATGTTGTTGATGTTGCTACCTCGAAACATCTAATTTCAGCATCTGTACTGAGCAAAAGGGCCAGGGGCCAGACTGCTGGTGCCAAGACCCTGCCAGGCTTTGCTTCCTTGGAGGTGGTTTCCTATCATATCTGTGCACATGGGCATCCCTGCCCTGCCCTGGCAGTCCTGAGTTTGGACCCACATCGTGGCCATGATGGCAGGGACAGGACCTCTGCCAGTGGCATGGCAGGGCCAGCAGCTCCCCTTGCTGAGGCAAGATATGCAGAGTCCCCATGCCCAAGGCAGCAGGAGTGAGCTTAGGGACACAGATACAAAATGACATTCAGGGGCCTAATCCAAAGCCTACTGAAGATTTCTTGTCTATTTAAGCCATTTTGATGAACATGTCTAACACCTGATAAATAAATGAATGTGTGTAAAGGAGCACTGAGTTATCCCATCCTTCCTCCCACACTGCTAGACACAGGCATGAGGAACAAGCACACACACTGGGATACTTGGTTATTTATTTATTGGGGGGAAAAAAGCTTTGGTGAGAGCAACACTTGTGAAGCCTTTAAAAATAATTATTGTCTGATTACACTGAGATTTAAAAAATGAAGCCAGCATCATCTTTATTTCCTTGTCTATAATCTCGCCGCCGCTTGCACAGCCAGATTTTTTATGAGGCGTTTCTGGACAGCTGGCAGGGATTTGAGGTGCCATGTCCCCAGGCAGCACAGTGTCCTCTAGTGGCAACTCCCATGCAGCCCGGGGGAAAGAAACCTGCAAGTGAACCTTGCGGGTTCCTCGGTCCCCATGGAAAACGAGGAACAGAGTCCAAACTGCCAAAGGAGAGGCATCCCTGTATGAGGGGGGTGTGATGTCAGGCAGGAAACCGAGCACACCCACGTACCCCATGTGCAAGGAGCAGTTGTTCTTGAGACCCCCACCCATGCCCTCCACCCATGGCCCTGGAGATCCATCTAAGGTTGGCTGCAGCACCCAGTCCTGCCCCGGCCCCTGCAGTGCTTGTCTGCAGCCCTGGCCTCTTCATGGCCTGCGCTGCAGACAACCCATCTCCAGTGCCTTCTCCTGGTGGGACATTGGAGCTGTTCTGTCTCCTGGATAGACTTCAGAGCTGGGTTGCTGCCTTGTCTTGCAGCTCCAGGAGCTGAGTGAGCTACAGGTCTGTCTCCCAAAAGCACACTGTGAGCAGTATGCATGCCTAAAGAAAGCTGTCTTGTGCTATAATCTCTTTTATGAGGAGGAACAGCTTGAGCTTGCTTTCTTCAACCCATTCACCCATTTCTAAAAGGTCTGTAGGTCCTTTACAGTTTTGAAGTCTTTCTCCCTCTTCTTAGTTTGGCTGGAGCTGCCTGAAGCACTCACTAGCACATCAGTCTCCTCAGGAAACCAGGCTGAGTGTGTCTGGTGAGGCAGGGTCTTGAGGGCTCCCTTTAGGCAGAGATCCTGGGAATAAATCATAGAATGATTTGGGTTGGAAGAGACCTTAAAGATCATCCAGTTCCAGCCAGCCTGGTGTGAGCAGGGACACCTTTCACTAGACCAGGTTACTCAGAGCTCCATCCAACCTGACCTTCAACACTTCAAGGGATGGGACATCCACAGCTTCCCTGGGCAATCTATTCCAGTGCCTCATCACCCTCACAGTAAAGAATTTCTTCCAAATATCTCATCTAAACCTGCCTTCATTCAGTTGGAAGCCATTCTCCCTTGTCCTGTCACTACATGCTCTTGTGAACAGTCCCTTTCCATCTTTCCTGTAGGCTCCCTTCAGGTCCTGGAAGGCCGCAGTTAGGTCACCCTGAAGCCTTCTCTTGTCCAGGCTGAACAATCCCAATTCTCTCAGCCCCTCCTCACAGGAGAGTTGCTCCATCCCTTTAATCATCTTGGTTGCCCTCCTCTGGACTCGGCTCAACAGGCTGATGTCCTTCCTGCTGGACTCCATCTTGGAGACTGTCTGAGCACAGCCAAAACTAGCATTTTTTTCTTGCTTCCTTCAGCTTGTGCGTGTGGCATTAGCTTCACTTATTTCTTTGAGAAAGTCCCCAGGTCCTACATGGCAGGTAGCTGTAGTCCTCAGTGTCACAGCAAAGGTGTCCTTCCATCCCGGAGCAGTTGTGTCTTTTGGCTTTATCCTAAGATGCAGAGGACCTCTTATCAGGAGCAGAAATATGCATCAAGCTTTGCCTGGGAGTCCATGCTCTCGTCCCCTTTCCCTGAGATTTGCTTGCTGCACGTTAGGAGATCTTTCCTTCTCCACCAGAAGTTTTGCCTCCAACTGACCCAGCCCCCTGTGCTGCTGGGAGGGAGGACTGCCAGCCTGCAGCCCATCACCAGCAGGTGGGGACCCAGGCAGAGGGTACCCCCACATTTTGAGCCCCTTGGATGTTATGAAGCCCATCATCAAAGAAGATGTGAGGCTGGATTTGGGCGAGGATGGGGCCCTTGGGAGCCCCATCCATGAAGAAAGCCTCGTCGATGGGCAGACCCCATTCCCGGAGCGTCTTGATGGCTCGGATGCCCATGTCCCGGCCGCTGCGGGCTGTCACCAGGTAGGTGCGGATGGGGGATTTTTCCTGGCCGAACTTCTTACGCATCTTCCCAAGATGCATGGCAAAAGCCTTCAGGGGACCCTAGAAGCACAGCAAGACAGTTGGGAGTGCGTGGGAAATAAGGAAACACCTACTCTGCCTGTACAAGCCACTTGTTCCTCTTCCAGGGTTTCTCAGGGCTCTGCAGAGCACACAATGCCTGTGGGCTGCAGGACTGGGCAGTGCTGGGACTGGTGCTGTGCACTGGGGTCCCTGGGAGGAAGGTGAGCCTTGAGGTGCTCATCCTAATCCCAAAGTGACCAGCAAGGTACATCCCAGCAAGCAGTGCATCTGGGTCTGAGTCCTGCAGGAACTTGGACAGCAAGAGGTCACAGCCTACAAAAGGTGATGTTGGGAGTAACTACAATCCTAGATATTTAGGAGCTGATGCTCACTTACAGGAGATAACAGTTCCATTTCCAGTGAGACTCCAGACCAGGCCCGCACCAGGGACTGAGTAGTGGATGCATAGGGAATCTGTAAGGATTTGTGCTTTCTTGATTGCTCATGGCAAAGCCCTAGCAGGAGAGATTGCGGAGCCTGTGGGTGCCCCTGAAAGCAAGGTGGCATGCTCACGTCTCCTATGGGGATGGCCTCCATCGCCCGCTCGTACTGCAGTGCCCCCTCCAGCCCCTGCTCCTGGAAGATCTGGTCCGTCTCGTCGGAGAAGAGCACGGCATCCCCATCAAACACCACGCGGAGTGGAGTGCTGGGGGCCTGCACCTCTTGCTGGAAGACGAGTGCTGCTGAGACCCCTGTGAGACAGAGCAAGGTGGGGTCAGGAGGGACACCCCTTCCTGAGGCAGCTCATGCATGGCCAGCTGCTCCCTACACATCTGCTGCGGCCCTGTCCCACATTGCCATGCCAGGGCCTCCAAGCCAGGCAGCTTTCTGGGGGAGTCAGCCCAGCCTTTACATGGCTTTGTCATCCCCTGAGAAAGTGCTACTGATCGGAAACCGAGCTCTGCGGAGATACTGAGGTGTGGTAAGAGATGGTGGGTGGTTGTCAAGGCATGAGCAGCCCTCCTCCTGGTGCTTGCTCACCCTGCCAAGCCTCAATCTTTAACACCCAGATTTAGCACACTGTGGTGTGAATAATATGGGCTGGCATCTCCATTGATTGTGGTAATTGGCTTAATTACAGTCTCTTCCTACAAGCTAGTCCCTGCCCACCCTCATATGTGGACCCAGGCTCCCAGATGGGAGACACTTGTCAGGGCAATGATTCTCTCAAGGAGGTTCCAGGAATGTGCTGTGTAGTGAAGGAAGGTCCAGACTGCAGATGGCTTGCTCCTGACCTTGAAGGACAGTGGCCAGCTGATATGCTCATACAAAACTAAATTAATAAGAAGGTGATTAACCCCATTAGACAAGATGGGGAGACTGCACTCCCTCTGACTGAGGTCAGGCACGTGCTTACATCTATCACTGAGCATACAGTAACTCTGCATGTACCAAGACAGCAAACTTCTGTGGCATCATCACAGAGTCCTGGGAATCATTGATAAACTCTCATTGATGAATGGAATTGCATCTTCGGTTAGAAATGCTTAAATGTCAGGCAGGGCACGGCAGAGCTATGTCCAGAATGATGCATAATGCACTCAGTGATTTGTGAGGGGATCTGAGCAACCCTGGTGTGTTTGCAGGCTACTGGTAAGGACAGAAGAGGAGACTGAACTGTTCAGGACTGTACTGGTAATCAGTGTGCCATTTACCCCTTGTCCCTGTGAAATCACAGGCTCTGGTGCTGTCTCTTGGTACTGAGCTGCTTGGAAAAGGTGTGGTGGGTTTGGGGACTTGGGATGGAGGGGAGAACGCACCTCTCCGGAGGGCATTGCAGACATCTGTCCTGTCAGCTGAGAGGAACAGCTTGACGCCGTGGGACTTCAGATACTGTGTGGAGTCCTCGTCACTGACGAAGCAGAACTTGGAGATCTCCAGGCCTTCAGGACAAGAGATGTGAGTGAAGTCTTACGGAGCAACATCCTCCTCACAGCCCCTGACACCCTCTCTGGGTCTTGGTGTGCTTTGCGAGAGCAAGAGCTCAGAGCAATGAATTTCCCACTGGTGTGTGGGGAACCTGCCTGTGTCCTTGCTGCATCTTCTTGACCTGTTGTTGCTCCTATAAAACTGCAGAGTGCAGTTAAATATTCCCTCCATCCCTCCCTTAAATGAGCATTCCTCGTGACAGCACTCTGGGATTTAGGGTGTTTTTTTTAAAGCACTGTTTTTATTTTCAGTAGCTGCCTGAAGATGCCCGGGCCGTGCAAAATGCTACCAGACTTCCTGGTGTGAAGGACGTGGCCGAAGGGAGCTGGACTCCAAGAGAACCCCTTCCCCCCTTCCCCTTGTATCCCCTGGCTCTCTGTTTGGCACTGATGATCCACTGTGGTGCCTGATGTGCTCTGCAGCCTCCCAGGGGAATCAGGCATCACCAGGGATGGGTCCCCCTTACCGTAGTGCTTGGCGCTGTTGATGATGCGTGTGCCGCTCTCTGGGCTGTTGTTGGAGAGCACCAGGATGTCAAAGAGGTCCCTCTCTGCTGAGTTGCTCTCCAGGATCTTCTTGTTCACATACTGCACTGCCTGTGCAGAGAAGATGGGACTCTTTTAAAGAGGCATGACTGCAGTGGCTTTGCAGGGGCTCTTTTGCAGTTAAGGTTAGTGGTTTGTGCTGCATCTGTCAGCTATGGCACGGCTGGCATGTTATGGAGAGACAGACAGAGCAACCATCCTGCAAAAGCCATCATCAGGAGGGCAGAGAGCAGGATACCTCATCAGGGGGGAGATAGACTGGTCAGGAGCACAGGTGCAGTGAGGCCTGCAGTGAGGCCAAGAGATCAGGAAAAGCCTAACTGCACCCCGTGATGGGAGTTGAGACTTAAAGCTGGGAAAGCTGAGCTTTCACCCCATCCTGCAAGTGTCTGCATGTGCCCCTAGCCAGGTGTGGGGCTCACCTGGATGAAGGCAAAGGCTGTGCCTGGTGGCAGGGGCTTGTCCTGGTTGGCCTGCTGATGCCTTGTGTACTCCTCCTTGCCCTTCTCCAGGTACAGCTTGTGCTCCTCCTCCAGGTTGAAGATGGCTCTGGTGGTCACAGCAATGACCAGTGCCATGCTGGGGTCTTTCTGCAGGACAGGGAGGAAAGAGGAGTCAGGGGACATAAGAGAAGGACCTCATGGAAGTGGGGTGAGCAGGGGGCACCAACCAGAGTGGCGGGGTTGGGTGCTGGAGGTATCACCCGTGTCACAGTTCCTGATGGCGGAGGAATCACACACAGACACACCCAGTCTTCATCTTCAGGCCACCAAGGATGGGGCTGGCAGTTGTGAAACCCTAACCTGTCTGATAAGTGCCACATGCTCCAAGGATAGCTCACACAGAGGGGATTGCTTCATAATTTTGTTGTTTGTAGGCACAGCACAGCCACAATCATCTGTTCGTGCTCAGCTGGGCACTGCTGGGTTTCTCTGCACATACTGGTGGTTTTACCCTTCGTTTGTGTCTCTTCTGGACAGTCAAATAAAGTCTCTGTGTGCGTAGAGAAGTTGCTGCTTTCTCCCTGGCTGCTCCAAAATTTAAGTGTGAGCAAATGTACCTGCCCTGTCCATGCAAATGGAAATCACATGGACCTCACTGGGACCAGGTGCCCAGCAGCCCTGGAACAGGCCACTTCTTCTGAAACCCAGGCATGAGCAATTCAGGCCACCACAGTTCTGGGCTGTGGTGTGTTCTCTCCTGCAGTGGCATTTCAAAACCTGGTTTGGAAATACAGGATGTGTGTTTTGTAATGAACAGCCTTTTACCTGTTTTACATTGGTGTTTATGACTGTGCTTTCCGGCTTTGCCATCTTCAAATCTTATCCTTTAAGAGAAAATATAAAATTAAACTGACAGATTATAATATAGTCAATCTAGAGAGGGGGAAGAGGGGAAAGGAGAGAGGAAACACCCTACACACCAAGTACAGCAGCCCAAATGAACCTGTTTCTGCTGACAGCAGCTTTGCTCCGAGAAAAATTGTTCTAAAAGTTCCAATTAAATGTGATGGAAAAGTGGCTTTTCTAACACAGATCACTGCTTTATTTTAACTTTTTTTTTTCTCTAAGAGTATTTTTCTTTGTGTGGAACTGCTGAAAGCTGTTGTGGAGCTCTTTTCCACGCAAACTAAGGCTGTCTTTAAAAGCCAAAATAGGTTAGATCTTACAGGTAGGTTTCTAGTTCACATCCTTGTTGCATTTTTTGCTACTTTTGCTTGAATGGTGAATTTGTATCTACAAATGAAGGAGTTCACTGCATCAGCAGCTCATTTGCAGCTGTAAAAGGCCAGAGTAAGTAGAGATGTGTGGTGATGGCTTGGATACAGGTTGAGACCCCCGCGATGGGACTGGTCCGCCCCTCTACAGCCCTGTGAGTCCTACCTGATTACTGTGCTGGGGGGCTGTGCAAGCAGAGCTCAAAGCCAACATGCAGTGTGAAGGACAAGTCAGGGTCTCCACAGAGACCTGTCTTTTGCCCCAGTTTTATTTAATTAATGTTTATTTTTCAGGGACAGCAAAGTGTTGCCTGGACCAGTAGGCAGCACACTTGGCCAGCCCTGAGAGCCACAGCCTTGCCATGGGGGGCTCAGTGCTTGCATGTGCACTGCCCGAGGAGTAGAAAGTCCTTCAGCAGAGCTACTCTCCCAGCCAGGGGTGCCTGAAAAGCCAGGAGATGCTGAGCACCCCTCTGCTTCCTCCACCCCATGGCCCATGCTGGGAAGGGGTCTCCTCCCAGAGAGCAGGGCAGAGGGTGGCAAACACCCGCCCAGCTGAGTAGGCAGAAGCTTTCTTCTGCCAGAATCTCAGCCAAGTATGTTCTGAAAGTCAAAATTAAATGCAAGGAGGCAACGGAGCTGAGCAGCCCTTCCAGGTGGAAGAATCCACCTCTAATTTCCGCTTCGCTCTTCCGAGCGCGGCAAACCAAGCCTGAGTTCTCCTTTCCATCCCCCTGCCCCAATAACCCGCAGTGCTGTTCGCATACAGACACACGGATCTACACAGGCACACGTCTCGCTGCGAGGCCGCAGGAAAACATTCCAGCCGGGTGCTGCTGCCCCCCGCAGCTCTTCCTACGGCTGCTTAGCAGGGAGCAGATGTTACCCCCTGCCCACAGACAGGGTTCTGCTAGAGACAAAAGCCCAAACTCACCCCGAGCGCTGCCCCTGCTCCGCGGCACAGCCCGTCCAGCGGCAGCATCCCAGCTCTGCCCAAGGCGCTGCTGTTTATATTTCCCCCTGCCCGCGCTGCAGGAAGCAGGCAGGAGCCGGGACGGGGTGCAGCTCCGCTCCCCGGCGTGCTGGGATTTGTAGGCAGCCAGCCGGCTGGCGTCGTGCCCGGGCCAGACTGCATTTCCCAGCTGGCATTGCACAGGATTATGGTCACTTGGGCCTGGCTTCGGACACAGCCGCGGTCACCCTGGGGAGGGGACTCGGCGCTGTTCGTGCATCCGGAGCTCCCTGGGAGCTTGTGCTCAGTGGCTGATTGCTGTCCACAAGCGCTCCCGTGATGTCTTATTTCTGCAGCTGGAGTATTTATAGCGTGCCTCTAGTCCTCTCAGTTCCCAATCCCTGAATGGTTGTATTTTTGACCGGAAAAAATAGGGGTACCTGGTCCAGAGTGACTCACAGTGTATGCAGGGATTCGGGGAGCAAAGGCAGGTGTAGAGTGTGGCTGGGTGCAGTGCATTTGCAATTTTACTGTAATGGTTTTGGGTCTCTTCCCCTTCTTTTCTGAAAGCCATCTCTCACATGCTGTCCTGAGCAGGGTTGATTTTGGGGCTAGGATTTTACTTTTCTGGGTAGGCTGTGTGGCACCCAGCCCTGCGGGGCTCATGGTGCTGGCATATTTCAACACCCCTTTTCTGTCCAAGAGTGCGACCGTCAGGAGTGTGGGGGGGAGAGGATGAGGGGAGCGGGGCTGACACAGAGGATCATCCTGCAGCTTTTCCCTTGCCCCACTGCTGGAACTGCTCCACTGCTGCAGCCTGCCCAGCCTGGCTCCTGACAAAGGAGACCAAGCTCACCTTCACTAAGGCCAAGCAGTTGTCCCCCTACATGACACCAGGCTGTCACCAGGATCACCACATCTCCTCCCAAAATAAGGGAGGCCACCAGGGTCCTGTGCAGCTTGGTCTCACTGAGATCATAGAATCGTAGAATGGTTTTGGTTGGAAAGGTCCTTAAAGATCATCTAGTTCCAACCCATTCCACCATGGGCAGCGATGCCATGCACCAGATCAACTTGCTCAGGGTGCCATCCAGCCTGGCCTTCAGCTCTTCCAGGGATGGGGCCACAGCTTCTCTGGGCAACCTGTTCCAGTGCCTCATTACCCTCTGAGTAAAGAATTTTTTCCTAAGATCTAAATCTCTTCTCTTTTAGCTGTCTCTAGGAAACACCCATTGAAAAGGCTACTTATATGCTCAGCTTTTAGTGTGCATATGCAGACGCCCTTTCCCTGGAATTAAAATTCCCTGGAATTTTAGTATTCCCTATTCCCCCATCCCCATAATGTATTTCTCCTGTTCATCCTTTGGGACTTCCAGTTTAGAGCAAAAAGTTCCCCTGGAGGTTTGCTGCAGCATCATTGCTGCAGCATCATTCCTGCATCTCCTGCCCCTGGAGATGGTGCTTCTCTGAGCAGCAGGAGTGCAAGGCCCTTGTGAGTGGGGTTGTGTTTTGGGTGGCTGAGGGGCAGCCCTAGCCCATCTCCCATGGCTAGGTACCCACTATGGCAACGCCTTGGTGGCCATGTGAAAGTCTGGAAGGACTGGTGGGCCAGAGCTGGGACAGGTCTGGTTTCCAGGGCATCTCCTCCCATGACTACGTCAGCCATCAGGCACCGGCAGTTTTGCGGTATTGTTCCCTGCTTCTGACACCACCCCAAATTTACGTGGTGATACGGCAGGTTTTGGGCAGACTTTGCTGAATTGGCAGCAAGGGAAGAAGTTTACAAGCATAAATTCAATGCAGTGGAAGCCTGTGAAATTGCTCCTGGCTGTGTGCCTGGTGCTTCTCTTGGTGCTGGAGGATGAAACCACCCAAGCAGTATCCCCTTGTCCTGTCTGTCCTCCCTGCCAGATTGGAGCGGGGCATTCCCCTTCATCCACACATACACTTTGCAGGCCCTCACACAGTGCATGTCCTGTGGGCCAAGGAGCTGGGCTCCCCAAGTGCAGAGCTCACCAGGGATGGATGCAGTCAGGCACCCATCCCCTCGCAAGCGTCCATTCCCTTGTGCTAAGTGCCTGCAGCCACACAGTCCAGCCCAGTATCGCTGCAGGGATAACTTGGAGAAGCGAATTTCCCAGTGCTCGGAGCTGGGCAGCAATGCCCTCCAGCTTCTTGCAGGCAGGAGGGCAGGTTTTGCTTCCTGGTCCAGCAGGGAGTTCCCCGCTGGCTTTTCGCCTGCATGAGCACCGCTTGGGTCAGCGGCGAGGTGGGGCCGGCGGAGCTGCTGGGGCCACCCGGTTCCTGGGCTGGCAAAGCAGACTTTCCTGTTTCGGCTGTACAGTGCAGCCACCATCCCTTCTGCACCCTCAGCCCCGTGCCCGGTGGGGTCCCATCTCAGCCCACAACATGCCCCTGCCACCCGTGGTGCCTTGACTGGAGCCTGCGCAGCAGGGAAGGGAGACTGACACTGGGAAGGATACTTGTCGGTAAGTCGGGATTCGGGAATCCAGTCAGCACAGGGTGGGAGCGAGAATCAGGGTTCTCCCTGCCCCTTTTCCAGGAACATGGATGCTCCATGCTCCCTGCAGACCGCCCACTGAGACTATGCCTCATGTCCCACACCGCAGCAGGGCTGCCCCATCGATCCCAAAACGGTGGCTCAGTTCATTCTTCAGGGTTGGGATAAAGGGTTTTTTTAAACCAGGGTCAGTGTTCGGCTAATGTGACACAGGCAAAAAGTAATGACACGCCTAATTCTGTGCTGAGTGGGTGCCTGCTCGCCTGTGCTCTCCTGTCCACCCTTCACTCCAAAGCTGCAGCCTGGCACCTCTCAAATACCTCAGCTTCGGGTGTCCAATGACACACGTCCCAGGTGGCCCAGGACAAGTCATTTAACCTGCACCTCATTGTCCCAGCAATGCCGCCGCAGGGATGACAGCAGTTCCCACGTCTCTCCAGCCCTATGCCCGCCCACATGCAGCAAAGCACACTGCTGGCAAAAGAAAGGGTTGCTGGCTTCGCGGGCTCAGCGAAGGGAAAGGCAGACGTGGTTTCCTCCTCCCCGGGAAGATCCCCATGCCAGGAGCACCTTGGAATGGGCAGAGCGTGGGCAGAGTGCAGGCAGAGCGAGGTGGAGTTGGCTGCTCGAGCAGGGACCCACTGGGACGCGGAGCAGGAGGCTGGGGCAGCAACAGGCACATACCTGCCAGCCCGGGCACCGGGGCTGGGTGCCAGCCGTGCCGCGGTGGCTGCAGACCCGCTCACCGCGCAGCACGGCTCCGGGCACACCTCTCCCGCTGACGCGAAGGGAATTTGGCTATGAGGAAGCGTTCATGCTAGAATAAGAGCCTTGCCGAGGGGAAAGCAATGCTGTAAAAGCATCCTGCTTTAAATTTGAAGCCTTCCCTTAGGCTGGGTCAGCGTTGCCATGTGCTCAGGCCAGGCTCACGGAAAGTTTCCGAGCCGCTGTGACCGCAGCCTGTGGCAGCGCTGCCACCGGCAACGAGGGCACTAGCCCTGCTGCAAGCCCAGGAGCCAACCTTCCCTCTCCTCAGCCCTGCGACAGGAGAGAAAATAGCCAAAAAGGGGTGTTAGCTGATGATGGGGCTTTCCTGGAGCTGAGCAAACTCTTCAGCTCATGCTCCCTGGCCAGGGAGGAGCCAGCACAAAACAGCTCTTGGTTTTGTCCCCTACAGCCAGGTGATTCCTCTTCTCAAAACGCCCTCGACCCCCCCAGTCTCTCCCCTTTCAGTAGGCAGACTTGCAAGGATATGAAGGAGAAGGCTGTATGGGAGGGGCCTGCTGGCGTGGAGCCTTGCCTGCCAGTGGCTCCCTCCCGCTCCATTTCACGTCTCATTGTCAATGTGGCCAAGCTCTAATCTTTTACGCTGGGCTCTATATTTTAATTGTGTTTGCTCTCATTAGAGCCCTGGGCCACGGTCAGCACACGTGCTACCGGGAAGGAAATCCTCACCCTGTTAATTTTGCCTGTGTTCCCAGGTCACCCCAGCTTAGCCATGGCAGTGGCAGCCAGGAAAGGCAGGACTACAGCCTCCCCACACACCAGCATCACCACCACGGCTTGGCCGGGCTCCCTGGACAGCTGGCTTAGCTGGATCCCATGTGAGTACAGCGTCTCTTGTCCTGCTCTCTCAGGCAGCATTGTCTGATGGAGCTGCTGGACTCTGAGGCTGTCTTATTCACTTCACCCTCCCTTCAAATTCCATTTTCTAGTGGGCTCCATTGGGGTGGGAATACTGCAGACTGGTACCATACTGCTTCAGGAGCAGAGGGTATCTTTGCTACCTATTTGGGGAATGGTCTTCAGCCCCAGTCTCCCTGCATGGGGTTTGTCCAGGATTCTAGGGGCAATTTTGAAAGTACAACTCCTTAATGCTGAAGCACCAGGAGGGGGTTTAAGTGTACTCTAAATGTTTTGCTTGGTTTTAATTCTTCTATCCAACTCTGCTCCCTGAACATCGCACCAGTACCCAAATGGGCACTCATCACCGTGGCTGTAGCAGGGGCCATTCTCCTCCTTCTCTTCCTCATCTGCATCATCAAGTGCTGCTGTAGCAAGAAGAAGCCCAAGAAGAAGGAGAGAATCGGCTTGCGTGCCGTCAGCAACTCCACCACGACCAGCCTTGTGCGTCCTGCCTTCCCCTCAATCCCACCTCCCTCCTCCCTGAGAGGTTTGCTGCTGCACTGCCCAGCCCCAGGGTTGGTGGGAGCACGGCATGGCAGGGACATGGCTGAGTGTATCCTGAGGATAGTGTTGCTCTCTGCCGCAGGTGCAGCCTGAGATGGAGGACCTGGAGCGGGGAGTAGAGCAGAAGCGGCGAGGAAAGCTGCAGTACTCCCTGGAGTACAACTTCCGCAAACAGGAGGTGGGGATGCTCATGGCCATGGCACAGCAGGGAAACAGCTGTGCTCTTGTGTGGTCCCTCTTGGCTGCCCACTAAGGTGGGCATACCCTCTCCCACCTGCCTGCAGCCTGCCAGCTCTTGTGCCTGCTTGGTGTGAAGGCATTCCTCACTGTTGCACTCACTTGCTTCCCACTAAGCCCCCAGCTGCCTGAGCCCATCCTCCTCCATCCGGTGACCTTGTGCCTCACTCCTCTCCAGCTGAAAGTTGGTGTGAAGCAGGCAGTTGAGCTGAAGGCCATGGACAGCGGAGGCACATCTGATCCATATGTGATCGTTTACCTAACGTCTGATGTGAAGAAGAGATATGAGACCAAGGTTTACCGCAAGACTCTGAACCCCATCTTCAACGAGAGCTTCACTTTCCAGGTACAAAACTATAGCCAATGATGTTTTCTTGGTCCCACCAAGAGTGTTGCATAGAGACTGCTCCCTGAGCAAAAACCTCTCCAGACAGGGAGATGCTTGTACAACCAGGATTGGAAAATGTGAGAGGGGAATACCTGTTGTTGTATCTGCCACTCCATCCTGTGGGGCAGGGCTCCCACTGAGTAGTGAGTCCATGCTTTTGGGTCCTCCCCTGCAGGTACCCCAGGCTGAGGTGTCTGAATCTACACTGGTGATGCAGGTCTATGACTTCAACCGCTTTGCCAAGCATGACATCATTGGTGAGGTCAGGCTGCCCCTGGCCAGCGTCAACCTGCAGCATGTCATTGAGCAGTGGAGTGACCTGGTGGTGGCCAGTAAAGTGGAGGTTGGTCCTGGTGGGTGTGAAGCTCTGCTGGGAGGGATGTGCTGTTGCTTGGCTTGCCACCACCCCAAGAAGCAAGCCCTTAGGGGCAAGCATGAGAGTGGTAGAGACTCAGGAAACCTGGGGCCAGTCTGGTGCTCCAGCTTCAGGTGAGCTGGCTCCTCTGCCTGGTACTAATTGCTGGCATCTCTCCATCTCAGGAAGAGCATCTGGGTGAGATCTGCTTCTCACTGCGCTACGTCCCCAGCACTGGCAAGCTGACAGTGCTGATCCTGGAAGCCAGGCAGCTGAAGCGGATGGATTCTCACGGACTCTCAGGTCAGTGGGGGCTGCTTGTGCTCAGACTTTCCTACTCCTGCCCAGGCCTCAGTGGTGGCACCAAGAGCCACAAAGCCTTGAAAGCTCTTGGTGTTAAGACCTGTTTCCTGCTGCCACCACCATACCCAGCCCTTGGCTGACTCCCAGCCTCCCCCAGCACAGATACTCCAGCTTTGGGCAGTGCTGGAGGTATCTCCCAGGAGGAGATGTCATGGCTGGGTTGTACAGGGAACTTGGCAGGAGGAGGTGAGCTCTGAGGTGGCTGTCTCACCATAAGGAGTGACAAGTGGGATGCCATGGTCTCCTTGGGAGTGGCTCAGGAAAGCTGTTTCGTGGCTGAGTTCTTCAGTCAAAAACTGTCATTTGTGCCAGGTGTGTCCTCTCTCTCTTCAGATCCTTTTGTCAAGGTGCATCTCATACTGAACAGGAAGAAATGGAAGAAAAAAAAGACAAGTGTGAAGAAAAACACCTTAAGCCCTTACTTCAATGAGGTGTTTGTTTTTGAGGTGCCTTTCAGTCAGATCCAGGTGGGTTTACCTGAAGTGCCCAAGGCTGAGCAGGTCCAGACTGCAACAAACCCCTTCCCACTGACCCCCTTTCTTGTGTCCCCCTCAGAATGTGGATGTGGTCATCTCCGTCTGGGATCATGACAAAGTGACCAAGAATGAGCCCATCGGCAAACTCCTGCTGGGCTGCCGAGCCACGGGCAACCAGCTGCGGCACTGGTCTGACATGCTGTCCAACCCACGCCGGCCCCTCGCCCAGTGGCACATCCTGCAGCCCCCCGAGGTGGTCGACAAAGCCCTGGGACTAAAGTCCCACCTCAAGCTGCCCCTGCACTCCAGATAGTGGGGGTCTCCTCCAGCCAGGGAGCAGGGTGGTGGGCTTGTGGAGGAGTGAGGGGCTTCTGCTCAGCAAGCTCTAGACATGTTGGTCCCAGCTCATTGTCAGCAAAGAGGGGACCGGGACTTCTTCTGGCCAAGAGATGATCTGACTGCTGGTGCAGCTCACGCCCTCTGTAACACCTGGGACAGGGCAGCTTGGCATCCCGGGGCAAGGCTGGACATGGAGGAGGGGATATGAGAGGGAATGGCATGGGCACAGGAACCAGCTCATCCCAACTGCTCGTGGGCTGGGGGGCAAATACACAGAGCTTCAGGCTCATCCAAAACCAGAGTCCATTGACATTTATAAAGCAGAGGGTTAACGTGCCGGTGGCATGGGTGGGAAGTTTCTTTGGCTGTGAATAACTCGGCAAGAAGTGTGTTCTTGGAAAGGCTTTATGTGTCCTGTGAAGGCTTTTAAACAAGACCAAGGTATTGAAGCATGTAAGAGGCTTGAGAGAAGGAATACTGGTGGAGGAGGAAGGTGTTGAAGACACAGGACTAGCTCTTTAGTGCCTCTGCAAAGTGTGCTCCGTGTCCTAGCTAGAGGCTAAATGAGAAGCAATGTGGCTTCACACTTAGCCTGTTCTCAGCCCATGATGATTTGTGCACACTAAGATGACTCAGGCTCTGGGACTCACCAGTGACCACCCCCACAGTGTCAGCTCCATTCACCTCACATGGTCTTACAGGAGTGGCACAGCAAGGTTTGCACCTCTGGCACGTGCAGGTCCTGCCAGGGCGGAGGGGCTGAGGCTCTTGCTTTTGCACTGTGATCACACCACCCTGGTAAAGGCTGGCTTGCAGCCCTCACATCACTTCTGGGCAGGTTTCATGTTTGATCTGGGAGGTTTTTGTGGCCACGTGTCCTGCCCCACCCTGCTTTGTGGGGCCTTGGCATGGGGCTACGTAAGTAAAGATCACTCCTAGAAGGATGAGGGCATCGCAGTGGTGCCCCTACATGCCCTTGAGTACACTGCAGTTTGGGGTGACTCCAGAGCAGCTTCTCTGAACCATCTGCAGGAGGAAGCTCCTGGCATTGGGCTAGAGGAGGAGGGAATTGCTTCTACTCTAAAATACTTCTGCTACAAAGCAGCCACAGAACACAAGATCTGGGCTCATACTGTGGAATTTTGGCCCCAAAGACAAAAATCCTTTTCACCACAGGGAGCTGCAGGCACAGTGCTAATAGCTGTTGCCTGGGCTCTGGAGGGGAGAGAGCCTGGCACATTAATGAAAAGCTATTAATATTAAAAACCAGTTAATCTGTGATTACCCGGAGCTCCACAGAGCGACTATCCAAGAGTTAAACAAACATGAAGCTGAGGAAGATTATGAAAAGTCTAGATAGAGATTAATGACCTGAGCTTAACCATAAAAAGCTGCTGCTGTGTCTGCCTCTTGATAAATATTCTCCAGGCTTTGCTGTGGCCATGAGGAGGGGAGAAATGACAGGGGGGTTTTGAGATGACTGTAACAAGTGAAGTGTGGCTTCTGCTGGGGAAACAGCATCTGCTGGCAGCCACTAATGAGATGGAGGAGGAAATCAGTCACCTGAGAAAGACTTGTAAAGGGATGTTTTAAAGCCTCAGCCTTCAGTCTCAACCTTAGAATCAGCCTAGAACAGGCTGTGCAGAAGGGAACATCTCTGGATTGGGTTTAGGGTTCCAAATCTATTGCCAGGTTGGTTTTTGGTGATGCTGTTGTGGTGATTTAGGGCCATGCAGCATTGAGAAGGGCTTTTGGAAATGTTTGAAAGAGGCATTTCTTTTTTTTTTTTGTGTGCGTATGTGTGCTTTTTCCAGTCCCCCTTTTTTGAAGTCATAGCCTTGAGGTTCACTGCATAATTTATGGGGCTGGGCATAAAAGTATGTGCATATTACTCCCAAAAGAGGTGCAGTTGAAGGAGGTGCAGAGACAGCCCCTCCCTGAGAAATGTTACCCCCCATACCAGTGCCTGCCCCTTCTCTCTCCAGCTTTGTGCCTGGATCACCCACACAGTGCTGGGTGAGCAGAGCTGGAGAGGGAAGCCCGTGGTGCTTTTAGGGGAAAGGCCAGGGAACGTGGGAGTGAGCACCCAGCTGGGCTGGCTCTGGGCAGCCTGGAGTGAGCCTTTGTGTGGTAAAACTCAGCAAACCGAGCTGTTTGTTCAGGAGGGAGAGGCGAGCAGGTGGGGATGTTCTCCACCCAACTCCAGTTTTTAATGCACCGCCAAGGCTGCTTTTCCCCTCCGTCATCATTTCTCCTTCTCAGTAAGCCGTGTGTGCTTACAGCATGGCTTTGAGCACCCTCTTCCTCTGGCAGGATCCTCTTAGTATCTGCTGGCAGCTGTTTGAAGCAGGGCTGGTGGATCTGGGCTTCATTTCATGCCTTATTTCACCCCAAATGAACACAGCCTGCTCGGGAGCCTGTTTGCAGGAAGGCAGACAGCCCTGTCTCGTGTGCAAGCCATCTCCTTTTCCCCTCCCTGTGGCCTTGGCGGGGGTGGTTGTCCCTCATCCATCAAAGCCAGATGTCTGAGCACCTTCTGCCTCACCAATGCTCCTCCTGCACTTGGAGGGTGGAAGATGCAACGAGAAGTAAAGGAGGGGGAAAACCAAGTCCTCCTCAGCTTGTGTCTGTGCTGGATTCCCGTGTCTGCATCTAGAGGGCAGGGCAGTTCGTGCTCTGAGCTGCGTCTCTGTGTCATCTGGTCTGTGGCCTCTGTTAGAGCCTCACCAGCCAAGGCTTCTTCTCCTGGAGATGGAGCCCGTGTGCGAGAGGGAGAGAAGGCAGCAGTGCTGTGCAAGCCCGTTCCCATGGCTGCAGAGCCAGTTGGTAGCCATGTGGCAATGCTGGAGGCGTCTGAGTGGCTTTTTCCAGGAGGCAGGAGCCAGCCCTTGCCTGATCCTGCACCACAGAGGCAAAGAGGGTTTTGCTGGTGGGTTAAGGGGGGCAAAAGCAGGTATCCAAAGCCATCCAACGTACCCAGGTGGTGGATGGGGAGTTTGTCTGTCTGCATTTAATTACTGGCTTTGCAGGTCAGTGGCAAGGCAAAAAGCAGGGCTTGGGCCAAGTAGAGGTCTGTTAAAAGGGACAAGAAGCATTGAAAATTGAGGTGTTTGTTTGTTATTAAGATTTATAATCTCAATTATTTACATCCAGATCCAAGACTTCTGACCTCTGGAAGTCCCTCCCAAAGTGAATTATTCCCTCATTCAGTGATTTTTTTGGTATTTATCCCGGCACTCAAGGAAATCAAATGGGAGAGCTGCACAAGGAGAAGGCTGAGCCTCATATGTGCTTGTCACCAGTCGTCTGCAGTGAGACAAAAATGATTACGGGCTGTCATCATTCGGCCTGAGTATGGGCTGGCTGTCCTCCAGCCACAGATTTTTTGGCTAGTCTTAGAGTTTTTGAGAGCTGAAGAGCATCTAAGCTCTTCTCACTAGGAGCAAGCATGCCTGCTTTATAAATATTCCTTAGCTAGCATCTTTATGCCTTGCAATTTTATGAGCAAAATGTGTACTTTTGTCATGCATGGGTTTATTTTTTAAAAGCTCCAGCTCCTGGATCCTTATCCCTAGTTCCCTTCCTCTATTCCCTTTTTCTTGCTCTCTTTTCCCAGCCCCTTTCCCCTGCACTGACTGCTGCTGGGGCTCTTGTATCTGGGACTGTTCCTACCCCAGGGTGGGCTTGTTTTGCTTCTGGATACAGAAATAGTTTTTGGACCACTTTACATCTCAATGCACCTTGCCCTGCCATGGGCAGGAAGGGAGGGGCAGAAGCCCAGAACAGTCCAGTCTGAGAAGCAGGAATAATAATGGGTGCACGGAGGTGCTTCCCAAAGTCCCAATTTGAACTTTGTGGGCAGACCTGGAAAAAACAGACTTCCCATTTCTTCATATTTCGGGTCTAGGCAGGATGGAGCCAAAGGAGAAAGCAGCATGAGGATTTCATAGCTTTCATGCTGCTGGGCAAAAAGTGCTCCCTGAAGCAGTTTAGCGTTCTGGGTGAATGTCATCAGCGATGACTTGTTGCATGTCAACAAGATGGGAGTTTCTCCACCAGCTTTGCTGACTTCAGTCAGAGGTGATGAAACCCCTGCAGGCACTTATTGCCACTCAATTTGAGCAGAAACAGGCACAGAGTCAGTTAGGAAGAGGTGTTTAACTGCGCTGAAAAGAGGCCTTGACTTGCAAACAACCCAACCCATATTGTATTTTACGTTCTGTGAGCAGTGTCTGGAAGATGGTGGGTTTGCAAACAAGTGTTTCATCACCCTGCTCATGAACATGGACATTGCAGATGTCCTTGTCTGAGCCCAAAAAGCTCTCTGTGGGAAATGGGCACTTTGAGTTGTGAATCAGTCATTGTTGACTTAGTATGAGAAACATTGCCCCCTTGGAGGAGCTGGTGAAGAGCCCAGTGCCTGTGAAGGAGGTGGCTGTCTCACGTATGAACCAGCCCAGCTGGCATCTGGTTTTGCCCTGAACAGAGAGCATTTTCATCTTAACTTTTACATACAAGTCAGAACAGTTTAGACATAGAAGCCTGAACCTTGGCATGAAGGTTGTCACTTAAGACAGTCCAGTTAAAACACTTGGCTTTGGTGTTCACCCTGGATGTGACAAAGGATGTGTTCATATCTGCAAAGGCCTCTGTTGAAGGTTTCTCTGCTTTGGATGCACTCATCCCACACCACCCCCAACTTTCACACGTGTGCTAAACTCAGGTCTGCCTTCATAAAAGAAAATTCATGTCTCAGATACCTTGTGAATTAATTTGCTTTGGGGATGTTCTTGAGAGATGCTCAGTGGGGTTGGGTGTTGAGTTTTCCTGGCACAGTCCTCTCCTACTCTGAGCTCATCCCCTCCCTTGCCAAACCTGATTGAGAAGCACCTCCAGAAGAGCTTCCAGAGGCCCATCTCCTTGCAGCTGTCTTCTCCCAAGGTTTTCTCAGTGTGTGCAGGTAGGTGAGGCTGCAAAGGGTCTTTGCAGCTGACAGCATTGTTTTGTAAAATGAGGTGTCTGGGGTCACACAGCATTTAAAAAAAGCCAGTGTGCTTGGATAAATTCTGGAGAATCGTTCCTTGCATGGCTACTGGTCTGTAAGGCAATTGGTAATCTTGGGGAAAGAAGGGCTTTGTGATTTATCAGTTTGGTTTCTTTTTTAACTAACACCATGTTCTCACTGCTGCTTTGTCTTGGCACAGAGAGCATGAAAGACCTTTTGAGAGCAACGACATGTTTCAGCCATACTCATTTGAGCACACAGAGGTCTCAGCTTATTCTCCAGACACGTTCTGGGTCATACTCTGGTCTTAACCAGGCTTTGAGGATGTGCATATACATGAAGGATTGTGATCAGGTGTTGGGTCACTTCGGTAATACTATCCAGGGGCAAGCTGGGTGGAAATTCCAGAGGGATCACCTCCTGGACACATGAAATGCTGAAGGCCTGGGCACAGACCAGCACTAGTCAGAGGTGTTCACTTTCCAGAGGGCTGCCAACTCAGCCTGGGGTCATGGAGAAAGGGCCATACTGTGGAAGAGTCCAAGGCTTCTTGTCCTGGGCAGAAGTGAGAAAAGCTCCTGAGAGGTTTGTGCCCAGGGCTGAGCTGGGAACTGAGTGATCCTAACCCTAGCTTATGAACACAGACTCTCCATCACTGGGAACTGAAGCCCCTGTGTGCTACCATGGTCAGAAGGGGCTTCATCCAGAGGAGTTTTCTGGTTTTTGCCTTCTCCCTGAAGCCTCTCTTCACCCCTTTGTGTTTTCATTTTGAAATGCTGCCCTTCCTCCAGGCTCCAGCTTTCAGTGAGTTGCAAACTCTTCCAGAAGCCCACACCAAAGAGTGTCCCTTTGGAGTGGAAGGGATCATTAAAATGCCTTGTTTCTCTTCAAGGCCAGTGTTTATATCGAAAGCAGCTATGTGTGAGTACTTATGTGTGTCCATGGGAAGTTGTTCTGTTCCAAACCTGGTGAGTATAAAAGTGAAGTGCATGAAGAGAAGGGTGGGGATGTGGTATCCATAGTCCTGCAGTGTGGCAAGATACCCTGGTCACTCTTCTTAGCACTTTGCTTGTGCAGCTGGAGAGATGAGTTTTCGTGGTCTCACCAGTCCTTTCCTTTACACTGTTTGGCAGGTGGAAGAGGCTGAGAGCAGAGGGACAGTCCACAACATGGGGTCCCTGATGCAGGCCCACAGATCCAGTCCCACCCCTTCTCCTCCCCTGCCTTCTCCAGCATGCTTCCCTTCAAGGCCAAGCTCTCCAGTCACTTGTCCCTCTTTTGCTGCTGTTTTGGGGCTCTGAGCCCTATTCCAGCCCCCTGCACCACATGCCAGCTCCAAGAAATCCCTCAGAGGGAACTGGGAGACAAAACCACATCCCAAGGAGCCCACTGGTCAGAAACCTGTGTGTTGCCCCTTCACAGGACACGTCATCACTCAGATAACTGACTGCATCCACCTGGGGAACATCAGCAGTGGGCAGGGGCTGTGCATGAACAGCACTGACAGCTTCATCAGTGACAGCTTCATCAGTGACATCTTCACTGACGTGAGCTGCCTGCCCAGTGACGGCAGCCTGAGTGTCATCCCCTATATCTGCCAAAGGGAGGGTTCAGCACACGCCTCAAGGCTCCATGGGATTGTCATGGAATGGGGCAGCCCTGCTTCTGGGACACTCATGAGTGCATTGAAGTCTCGCTGGAGAAAGGGAATTGTGTCCTCATCCACTGCTGGGATGGTTTCTCCTGGGGTCCTACCTGCATCATTGTGTAGCTGATGGTCAAACACAGCATGAAGCTGCTGTCAGCTTATGAGTTCGTGAGGTATCTGCTGAACATTGAGGAGTGTTGTCAGGACCTGCTGGTGGGTTTGGAGCCTGAGGGCATGAACATCATGTGCCCGAAGCACTCCCTGTCAAGGAAGATAGCATGGAGCTACATGGACAGGGTGGCTGTGTTGGTTGGTAGCAGACCTGAACAGGAAAACCCAAAAACCTTACCCCCATTTCGTGGGCAAATGAGGTGACTGTTGCTGTGGGGTGTAGGACAGCACTGGCACAGGATGTGAAAGTGATGGCTTTCCTTTGGAGAGTTCCTAGAGGCTGGTGTCAGCAGAAGTAGAGAAATGGGGAGCTCTTTTGGGGATACATTGGAGGGAGCGGGTATGTCCTGGGAAGGATGGGAGCCGTGTGCTTTGCTTTGGTCCGATGAGATTTTGGGAAAGCAAAGGGCAGTCAGATACAGGTCTCCCCAGTGATCTTGCCTGAATTTTTACCATGATTACAATTGCTGCTGAGCAGAAGGCTTGTGTTTTGCTAACAGTGTCATCCTTGGAGATAAGACATGGTGTTATCTGGTGTCATGTCACTCCATAGTGCCTGTCCACTTGATGCTTGTGGGATGTTGAAGAGAAGGCAAGGTGTAAAGATGTAGGAGAGTGCCGTGAGGGACATCTTGCATGGATTCATCAGCCTCATCCTTCCAACATGTGGTGATTCTGTGGAGAAGCCTGGCCCAAAAGAGCCACACCCGAGTCTCTAAAACATTGTGCAGAACCTCCTGCCTGTGACAGGTCTTCCCTCTGTCTGACCTCGCAGGATGGTGGAAGTGCTTTGGGAATGGTGGCCCACACCCATGGTGCATTCCTCTAGCCCAAGTGGTGGGAAATGAGGGAAGGGAACAAGGTCAGATGCTCCATAGGAAAGTATCCAAGTATGAACAGTGCATCCATTCTGGTCCCTGTGGAATACCCTCACACCTAATATTCACAGAGCCAAGCACCTCTCTGAAGAATGTCCTGGAGCTTCCTTATGCCTTCCTTGAGCTTTTCTGCAAGAAACTTGTTCCTTCATCACTCAAACATTTACGTAATTCCTTTGGAAACTTCTGACTTTCCTAATATTAACCATAGCTTCTAACTTTGACATGGATTTGTTTTTCCATTCTTCCTTGTGCTCACTGGGCTTCTTCCTTGTGCTCAATGGGTTTCTTCCTCGTGGCATTTAGGTCTGGTGCCTCTTTCTTTTTCTGGGAGAGCTGCCCTACAGCTTAACCCCTGTGCAAGGCAGCTCCATGGAAAGCCTTCTGCAGACTTGGAGGCTTGACCTTCTGCTCATCCTATTACCACACCTCACCATCCACTCCTCCTGTATCCTGCAAACACCTCTGTTGGCCAATATTTTGTTCATGGGACTTATTTCTTTGAACTTCTTTCTTCCAACATATCAGGCCAACACTTTCCTGTCACAAGGTGAAAACCACACCCTTGAATTCTGAGCAGATCTCTTTTGCTGTACTGCATGCCTGGGCTCCAGGAGCTCCAGAACACCTTCACCTCACACTGCTGAAGGAAACTCCCTGGCTGTGGGGAATTTTGAATGGAGAACTCCCCCAGTTTTGATTCCTCCACCAAGAGCTGAGCTGCTCTCTGGAGGACTGATGGGCCAGCAGAGGCCAGAATGTGTAGCTGCAACATTTCAAAGGGACAAATCTCAAGTGGACCCAGCCTTGCCCACGCTAAGGGTTTCCCCCTCCTCCACGTGCTACCACCGCAAACCCCTGCAAGACACAAGCCCCATCCCAAGGACTTGCTCCTCCTTCAGCAGCATCTGCAGCACTACTTGTGTGGTGCTGAGGGTAGTGAAACAGGAAGCCTGCAGCAAGGGATTTGCCACTATCGATATAATGTCTGGGAGTCGCCTGGAAAATATCGTCAGGGCCATGTCTGAATCAGCCTAAAAAATCCCGGCTGGAAGAGGAGGGAGCGCCTGGTCTGGGGGAGGAGAGCAGGAGCTGTTTGGGTCCCTGTCTCCATGGGATCCCCTACACACACGCACTACATGTGCTGTGACCAGGGCTGGGGAATATTTCCAGCTACGTTTCCACCTGCTTCTCCTTCAGATCCATGGAGATATGGGTCTGGGTCATCCCACGGAGGGGATTACCCTTCTTGCTGTCAGGCTGCTCCCCCATGCTCTGCTGCCTCTGCCCAGCCCCTGGCTGGATTTGAGGCTTGGGGCTGCCGGCAGCAGCTCCACAGATTGTTTTTCAAAAAAATGGAGTTGTGTTAAAATATTTCACACAGGGAAGAGCTGAAAATATTTGCTGTGTGAGGGAAATAAGTGAGGTTAAAAAAGCTAGTGCTGGATGGCTTATTAAGGGATTGCTCTTGCATATGCTGTCGGCAGTGAATATTTGGGGTGCAAGCTCTTTCCTCTCTTCCTTCCCGAAGGGCAGAGCTGCTCCCAAGCCCTTGGAGGCAAATTGAGTCATGTCCTTGTCCATGGATAAGCCACTCTGTGTATCCAAGGGGAAATTTTAATTAGAGGCCTTGCAGATGGATGGCTGTGTGCAGGGAGCCTGGGCTCCCCACAGATTTCAAGCCGTATCTGTTGTGACTGGTTGGTGGCAGGAGTAGGGAGAGGAAGGCTCCCTCCTTGGCACTTCTTAGGAAAAACACCTCCCCAGCTCCTCCAGACCCCACGGGTAGAAGATGTTCTCCTCCTCCCCACCCCTCCTTTCCTGGGGGCTGCCCTCTCCTGTTCTCCTGCTGGCCTGGCCTGCCCCAGCCAAGGGAGGTGCACAGGGGACTCTTGCACATCATTGGTCTGGGAAGGTCTCCATGCCCTTAAAGAGAAGGTGGATTTTCTGCTGAGCCACCCGAGAAGCCCTTTTATACCTCCTTACTCAGCCAGCTGCCTGAGGCTCGTCTGTCCATCCTGTCCAGCCAGCACGACTCTGATTTTCTCCTCCAGACTTGGGTGAGCCTTTTTGCATATCTCCTAATGACCCAGCTTGCTCTTAGGGAATGATGGGGGAGCAGATTTGCTTACCTGAGTATTAGGGAGATAAATACCAGGTGGGGGTGGCCTGCTGGGAGAAACACGGGTGCTAATAAAACTTCCTCCATCCTTTGCTTGTCGGAGAGGGTCTCTGCACTGGAAAGGTTCCCTCTGTCTCTTCCAGTGAGCTTTTTGATTTCATGCTTTCCCCTCCCCTGGCTGGTTCTGCTCTCAGCTTGAGTGGTGAGGGCAAGCGGAGCCTAACGCTGACCTCCCCAGGGCCACAGGATTCAGGATCCTTGCCTGCGGTGACTCGGCTACGCTCCCTGCTCACACCCCTTCCTCCAGTTCCCTACCCAGCCCTTGCAGCGCCATCCTCCCCAAAATCACCCTCGGACAGGCACCGACATCCAAATTTATGGTGTCTTCCCGGCAGAACAGGTGATTCAAAGCCCACGTCGCGGGCAGCGAGCTGCAGCCTGGCGTTGTCCCTTTGGTTCCCCGGCGTCGCTGCGGCCGAAGCGGGAGCGAGCGCTTGCGGGGCAGGGATGTCAGTAAAAATAGCCGGCGTTCCTCGGCCGCCCCGGCCTCAGCTGCAGCTCCGCCACCTGCGGCGGCTTGCGCTCCGCATCGCTCCGACCTCCCTGAGTCACGGGGGCTGGCACCGGCGAGAGCCTGCCGTCCCAGGAGACAGCTGCAGCTCCTTCTGCAGCTCCCTGGCCATTTTTAGAAGCACTTCCCCCCCCCTCCTCTCTGAAGCAATGTGATGGGCCTGCACATTTTCCAGGATAAAGTTTCCTTGGCCCTGCAAGCTGTGCCGCCTGCCTCGGGCATAAGCCCCCGTTAACACTTCCCCTCCTGACAGAGCCTCCCAGGTCTGCAGACGGCTGCTTTTGGGGGCCTTGTCTGCCCTGCAGAGGACTGGCTTGGGAGATGCAAGCAGCAGATATTGCTATGCTAGAGAAGCAAAATTCTATTTGCGTGGAAATAATTTACAGCAAAGGAAAGGTGCTCTTCCATCTCTTCCCTAATACGCTGCATTGTACGTGTAAGATTTCCACTTAAAGCAAATGCAAGGAATTGTCTGGGGAATGGGCCTGTATCAACTCAACCACAATTTCCAGCCCTGCTCTACATCACCTGTGCTGAGGTTGCTGCAACAGGCTCCCCTGTCCCACAGAATGTGTGCGTACACTGGCAGCAGCACCCTCTGAAGTCCTTCCTTGTCACCTGGGGTCACTGCCAGCCCTTTGCAGGCTTTGAGATATTCCTTGTTTATGAAGTGAAGTAAGGTTGAATGGCAAAGTGAAGCAGTAAACTGAAAATAGCTCTTGCCTTTTCTTCCTTCATTGAATAAAATGGTTTTCTGGGGCTCAAACAAGAAGCATACCTGCAGTAATCACTGTCACAGATCTCTCTTTTTCTGGCTCAGCCCCGTTTGGTCTTTTCCAGAAGTCCCTTGATGCTGCGGTTTGTGTTGCTATGAGGAGATGTTTGCCTCTTGTCTACAAACTGCACCCTAGTTCCCTATATGATGAAAAATTGGTGAACTTGGGAAACAAGAACAGACCTGTTCCTCATTTTATTTTCTAGAGGAGTCTTGCTTTGTTTTTAAACCCAAGAAAGTGACCACCAGCATGAATAGTTATGAACTGTTTTTCTTTGTTTTCATTTCAGGCTCACAACCATCTAAACCAAGATGTCTGAGTAAGTTCCCATTTTTCTGTCTCTAATATATTGTTGGCATTTAAAAACTTTTGTTCAACCATCAACTTTTTATGCTTGTTAAAATTCTTCTGCTTGTTTTCAGCGAGGATGCTAACTAACTGCCTTTTTTTCCTCTTTCCCCTTTCTGCTCCTTCCTTTCCTTGTCCATCTGCTTTTCCTGAACAGTGAAGAGGTAAGTGTGTTTTGCTGGGGTTTTCCCTTTAGCAATGCTCATGGCAGCAGTCCTGGCTTCACTGTTCCTCCCCAGGAAAATCAGCTGCTGGGGGTGTGTGTGGGAAGAATGGCTCATGGTGATTTTCTTGCTGACTCCTCCTGGTAAACACGTGAAGGGGAAGAAAAATCCCTTTTGAAAGACTTTTTTTTTTTGTCTCCTGGCTTGGAGTTAGATGCTTTTTTCCCTCCATTCCTGCTTCCCCAGCCGGCCACGAGATGGTGCTGGGAAGGCAGTGGTCCAGAGCCGCCTCTCCTCCATCATCCATCCACCATCCCGCCCTTGGCCTAGCATCCCATCCTCTCCTCCTTCCCCGTATCTAGCCCTTCATTTTCTGCACACTGAGCACTGAAAAATCACTTCTCAAAGTCAATCCAGGGAGACCTGGATCCAGGGGAGTGTGAGCAGGGTGGAGGTTGCATTCTTAGCAAGTTTTCCCTGGCTTCTGGCAGAGCCAGGTGGGGCTGGGGGCGTCTGAAGAAATGCAGGGGAAGGTGCGGGAGGATTGTTCGTGGCTTTGTCACTCCACATTTCCTCTTAGCAAATTGCTCCATCCTTCATTTCTGCTTGGCATCTCCCCATATGTCTGAAACACCACAAGCTCTAGCTTGTTCTCACTGACGGAAAAGGGGATGTCAGGGACACATAGGAACGCCACAAAATGGTGCTGATATCCAACACGTTCTTTTACTCCCCATCAAACACAGACCTCCCAGAAAAGGCTGGGAGGACACTCTTTGCTAAGGTACCAGTTTTCAGATGGAGAATAAGCCCTGGACTAACAGCCCTCAAGGGATCTGATTACCTGGTGGTTAATGGTGTGCTGCATCTCTGAGCTGGGTGCCTTTTCTCTGCAGAGCCCTCCAGCCCTGTCAGGAGGGCCTTGGCACCATTTGCATATGCAAGACATGTCATATTTTGTTACATTTCACTCTGCACATCCTTATCCACTTCCTTCTCTATGCAACACAGACCCACAACCAAGTGCTGCTTTTTACTCCCTGCCCCTCAGCATATCAGATGTGTTTCCCCTCGGCCAGCCCAACTCAGCCATGCCCTGTCTTCTGGGTGAAATGCTCAGGAAACAGCTGAAATGCAGAAGTTGTGGGATTTTTATAAATAGGAGCCCTGTTGCTGCTGGTCCAGCATGACAAGTACAGAAGGGCAGCCTGTTGTCGTGTCTGTCCTCCATCTGTGATGAGCCCCTGCTTCTGCATCACTTGCGCTGGGTCTTTTCAGCTTCAAGAAATTACACAGCCTTCATGTTTTCACCTGTCTGGCTGTCCTTGTCACCAGAATGTCAGAAGGACACGTGCCCTGGACTGCTCAGAAAGACATCCCACAGCTCCTGAGTGCCCACGGACATGGGGGTCATTAGCTTGAGCGCAAAGTAAAACGCATCTGAGTGAAGAGGAAATTAGAGAAAAGGCTAAAAGTCCCAGGAAGACAAGTTTGAAGCCATATTTTATATATATATATTTTCAAGTTCATCACCCTTGTTATCTTTTCCTGAGGGACTTTGTAGGTTTTAGCTATCTGAGGGTGGCAAATCTGGGTTCAGCAGGGAGCCTCTTCCTTGAGTGCTGCTAGTTTGGGGACCAACTGTATGTCAAGCTGTCCATCCTGGCTGGAGCCATCTCGCAGGTCCTTGGTGGACTGTGGCATTGCATGGGGAAGGGCAATGGAAAGGGGAATGGGCACCTGGTAACTTGCTTTTCTCTTGTTTCTTCCACTTGCAGAAAAGGAGGAGGGCAGCCACTGCCCGTCGGCAGCACCTGAAGGTACGTGGCACTGCTGGGGCTGTGTGATGTGCGTCCCAACCTTCCCAACTCCCATCCCAAGCCAGCCAGCTCTCAGCACTCTCCCTACTAGGAGAGGCCACAATGCACAACATGGGAGCCTCCCACCCCACTTACTGGGTCTCCACCATGTCCCTTGCTTGGAAATGGTGGTATTGATGGGAACTCCCCAGGCTGCCTCTCCATCAGGACTCCCACTCTCCTGACGACCCCCCCTGCCCTCCTTCCTTGCCTCCAACCCTGCACTGACCCTTCTCCTGCTGCCTTCCAGAGTGCTATGCTCCAGCTTGCTGCCACTGAAATAGAAAAAGAAGCAGCTGCTAAAGAAGTGGAAAAGCAAAACTACCTGGCAGAACATTGCCCTCCTCTGTCGCTCCCAGGATCCATGCAGGAACTTCAGGTACAGGCTTCTTTAACCCTCTCAGTGCTGGAGCAGAAAAGATTTGACTCCATCAGTCAGCCTGGTGGATCTAGACTGGCTTTCCCATCTTGACCCTCTTCTCACCTGTGTTGTCCTGGAGCCAGATGGACATGCAGCTGGCTTGAGAGGCAGATGGGGTCTCTCTACAAAAAAAAAGGGATCTGGCTGGCAGGAAAGATGTGTTTTAAATGTTGAGGCAGCATTTGCATGAAGCCAGTAGCACGGAGATTAGGAGCTGGCTGGCAAGCCACTCTTCACCTCAATCCCATCTAGTCTTCTGGACTGAGGGCTTTCAGAGCCAGAGCGGTCAGGGGAGAGGAAACTTGTGTGTGGGTCCTAGCAGTCAACATCCCTCTCTGCTTTCCTCCCAGGAGCTGTGCAAAAAGCTTCATGCCAAGATAGAGTCAGTGGATGAGGAGAGGTATGACACAGAGGTGAAGCTACAGAAGACTACCAAGGAGGTGAGTTTACCCTGGAGCCATCCTTCAGGGGAGTCCTCAGCCTGTTCCTCATGCCTCATGAAACCCATGTCCTGCTCTCTCTCTGCCCCCCCCCATTTCATCCACCCCAGCTGGAAGACTTGAGCCAGAAACTCTTTGACCTGCGTGGCAAGTTCAAGCGGCCACCGCTGCGCAGGGTGCGCATGTCTGCTGACGCGATGCTGCGGGCCCTGCTGGGCTCCAAGCACAAGGTCTGCATGGACCTCCGAGCCAACCTGAAGCAAGTGAAGAAGGAGGACACTGAGAAGGTATCCTTCCCCCTTCCCTTTTCCCTAACAGGAGTTGGCCCCCACCCTTCAGGGCTCACACCTCCCTGTATGATAGACAGGGTTGAGAATGACTCTTTCTCCATAATGTTCTTCTTCTTGCTCAGTATTTCCTCCTCTGGCACCCACGATGTTGAAACAGGAGGGTGCAGCTCAAAAAGATGTATAGCATGGGTGGAACTGCGTTCCTCTAGCTGACATGGGGGTTTCCATGGGTGGACTGGTGTGGGGCCCAGGCTGGATGGGTTCTTACCCTGGGGGCACCATTCGCACCAACGCAACCATCCCTCCCCCAGGAGAAGGATCTCCGCGATGTCGGTGACTGGAGGAAGAACATTGAGGAGAAGTCTGGCATGGAGGGCAGAAAGAAGATGTTCGAGGCTGGCGAGTCCTAAGCACCTGCATCTCCACACCTGCCCTCCTCTCCCCGCTGTCCCCACTGCCCTGCCGGGCTCAGGGGTGCTGACTGGGTGCCATTTCTCTCTAGTTTTGCAAAGAGCTGCATGGTGGCAGCAGTGATGTAAATAAAGCTTTGGTGGGAGAGGTGGGTGTTGCCTGCCTGGGTGGCCAGACCCCGACTCATGCCATGGTGCCAGCAGGGACTGCCTCACTGTGGGAGTCCTGGTGAGGATGGAGAAGCTTTGGCAGAGGCTGTGCTGAGGGGATGGGGGACCTCTCTGCTGTTGGTCCCCCTCCAAGGCTGCGGATGCTCATGCCCTTCCCCAGTGGTGAAGAGACAAAGAGATAACAGTCCCAGACCCAGGAGGTGTTGCAGAACATCAACCCGTGATGGCATCAGCAGGAAGTTGTGGGGGAGAGCTGGGGAGGGGGGAGAGGAGTGGCATCAACAAGGCAGAAGCAGACCCTTTGGCTCCAGTGGGATTTGGGAGGCGTGAAGTCAGGACAACCTTGGCAGCACCTGTGGCAGCACCCTGGAACTGGTACAGTGTAGGGTGCTGTGGTTTAGAGATGATGGCTGTCACCAGAGTGGCATGGGCATCTGGGGGGCAGTGGGTCACTCCTCTCCCTGCCATGGTGGGAATGTCCATGCCGCCCACTTTTCTTTTGGGTTAGCCCAGCACTTCCAAATCTCTAGCTGCCGACAAGTAAAATCTTAACTCAGTCTCAATGGTTTTTAGAAAAACAACGAAACAAAAAAAAGCCCCAAATTCACCTTCCTTCTGCCCTCTCCCATCCCCCCAAGCCCTCAGCCCATGAAGTTTCCGGCACAGCTCACTTCTGCTGAGCACAGGAAAAGCGAAACAGTGGCAGCACCCTGGTGCTGGAGCTGTCCGTGGGGCCACCGTGCCAGCCAGGGGAGAAGATGTCAGACTCGGAGGGGTGCCAGGAGGGTGCAGAAGGAGTGAGCCAAGTGGGAGATGAATCCCCTGGGGAGAATGACAGGTGAGGCCTGGGGACAACACAGCTGCCTTCCGGTCCTGGGATACCGGGAAGCTGGGAAACTGGGAGGGCATGGTGGGAAAGGAGGATGTGCAGCTAGAACAATGATGAACCACGAGGCTGGAGTGGGTCAGATGTTCCGTCAGGCTTTTGACAGGCTTCTCCAGCTAGGAGGAGAGTTAGATTTTCTAAAGGTCTCATCCCCTTTGAACTTCCAAGCCCTTGGGAGGGGGTTGATCGAGTGGGGAACGCCAGCTCCAGAAGCAGGCAAGCTCAAGTGAGGGGTCTGGTGACCTGGAGCTGCTCTGTGGCTGAAATCAGCCCCATCTCTAACACCTCTCTAATGTGGAGATCAGCTGCCTCCTCTCCTTGCTGGGCATGTCTGATTTCTTGCTGCATCCCCTACGTCTCCAGCTGAATTAACCTGGCAATGTTTCAGGCTGGCTGCTGTAAAGTTATATATCTCCCTGTGACTCTGCTCTGCTTTACTGCTTTATCAGAAGAGACTGTAAAATTTGGGGTCTCTTCACTCAAATACAGACAGCTTTCCATGGGGGCTAAAAGAAGACAGATCAGTAGCAGAGACCACATCTGTCTGAGGTGGAGGCAGACAGATAAGCTCGGCCAAAGTGCATCACCCAGAAGTATGGGAGATTTGGACTGGGTTCAGGCTGAGCATCCAGGGAGCTTAGGAGGTTGCCTGATTTTTCACCTCCAGCTTCAAAGCTTGCATTAGCATTTCTCCCCAAGGCTTCTGAGTGCCGGCACAGCTAATGTTGACAGGAAGAAAACCCCTTGAGTGACAATGAGAGGAGAAAGGTGTGTCATCTCCTGTCATCGGTGGTTGCAGTAAGTGCTTCGGCTGACACCTGACAGCAATTAGCCTTGGCTGAAGATTTGACTGGAAGCTTCAAAAGGTGCTGGAAGGCTCTGTGCATGACTCGATGCTGAAACAAAGGGGAAGCCTTGGCTGCTGGGGGAGCACAGGGGTTTCCTCAGCACCGGGATCGATGTGATTCCCAGCACTGTCCCTGCCTGGCTGTGTCTCTGCTGCAGGCTCAGCTCACCTTGGGCAGCAAGGAGCAGGCTCTGTGTTTGGCCCAAGGCAAGCAAACCTTCCTGCTCCCCTCTTTCTGCAGTAAGTGCAGGTACCTTGGTGCAGGCAGGGCCACCGGTGGGGTCTGCTGGTGGGGCTGGGTCAGCCTGTTCCCTTTTCTGTTTCCTGCTGGAGTTTCAGCTAAATAAAAGGCTGTCTGGAGGAGTCTGTTCTGTAGCACTCAGACCCTTACAGCCTTGTTTAAAAAGAGTGTGAACACTGACAGCAGGGTGGCACATCCCTTCCTCTCTAGCTGTGTTTTAGCACCTTAATGAAATATGAAACTTGATGGCAAAAATAGTGAGCAGAAATGAGTTCCTCTTTCTTTTAAAAATATGAAGAATGACTTTCTCTTACAATTTGTATAATAGTTTCATGTGCAGCTCTAAACTTCTCTTGCTTTTCCTTGTGCTGTTTAAACGCTTGCTAGACTCTGGTGATTTCCACTCCCGAAATGGAGGAAGGAAGTGCTTACTTGCTCTTTTGAGTCTACTTTTTCTCACCCTTCGGCTAGCTTATCTCCCTGATCTCCTCTCCTGGATGACAAAGCTCTTTTCAAGCTGACCCATGTATGGATGGAGGCAGGATAAGGTTCTAAGGACAGCCTAAAGCATGATGGATGTCAGAGCAACCATTCTTGTGATGGAGCAGCCAGGAAAGTGAATCCCAAGGCTCTTGGGTGTCATGCACACTGGGAGATGGCAGGAGAAAAATATCAGTGCTGTGTGTCCTTAAACAATGAACTTTGTCTATTTAACTGTGCCCAGTGTATATAGAAGAGGAGCTTGCATTAGAAAATGTCCCAGAAATCTTAATTTGAACATAGCCTACTCTGTTTCCTCATACAAATTGACATACTGGCCAAGTCCTGCTGATGCTGGTGTAACACTGCTCAAACCAGACCAGTGTTACGCTCTCTTCCATGAACTGGAACTGCTGTATGGGAAACTGCTGTGGTGTGAGCCTTCCCAAATAAGCGAGAAGCTGGGGGGAGCTCTGGGGAGGTGGCTGCTTGGGTGGTCCTGCCTCGATGGCCAGAGGTTGGGAGCCCAGTGTGCGCAGGGTCTGTTACTCAGAGCTCTCTCCATAAAGCTCTGGAGGGTTCAGGTAACCCCTGCCCTTAGTTCCTACCCCCCTGGCTGTGCACATCCCTTTGGCTGTGCTCTGCAGGATATCTGCACCTGGGAGGCAGATTGGCTTTTCCCAAACTCCCCTGTCTCTGTCCTCCTGGGGCTTCCCTCCCCATGAGCAGCAGGGCAGGGAGCCCTCGGCAGCCCATGTATGGTCACTGCCTGGGGGGAGACTCTGCCGTGCCAGCAAGCCCCAGGCTTTTCCTTGCCATGTCCACCCCCAGCTGTCTTGAATTCTCCAGATCCTTAGAGGAGTCTCAAGGGTCTTTGCTGAAATGACTGCTGTTGCTAACTATACCCATGGTTGGAAGGGGGTTGTTTGGGAAAGCTGATACTTGGAGAGTTTTTGGACCCCTCAGTACACCAGACTCCTTGGGGGTAGAACGGAGGGCTGGCTGATCCCTGCTCGGGAGTGACTGGTCACAGTTTGACCCAGCTGGGCTCATTAAAGTGGAAAAATAGTAGGAAAATTAACAGGGGAGGACCAGATGGATTATTTAATGAAGCTGGGTTATACTTATGGTTTCCAAATTGGATATAGGTGCTCTGGCAGTGGCATTAGGGATAAAGAACTGTCTCTAATTATAGGAGGTATCAGGTGCCTTCACTGTCCTTTTCTCCTTGGGGAAAAAAAAATAAATTAAGCCTGGCTTGCCTCGCCTTGCCTCGGAGCTTATTTTGCTATGTAAAGCTATGGGTTTGGAGGAGTGTGTGTTAAAGCAAGGGATTGCCCAGCAGCCTTCATTTGAATTGCACTTTTCTTTCGAAAACACTAAAGACTCTCTGCTGGCTGGAAGGCTGGCTTTCTTAAAACTCTTGATGTGAAGTCTGGCTCTGAAGCTTGTGGGAATCCCTTGCCCCTGGATTTTGCGAGGTGCACTTACTTCAGAGGGTTTAGGGCTTTTCCCCAAATCTGAAAACCATGAGATAACTGGAAGGGCTGACTGTGCAGAAGAGAAGTGCTTAACCCTGGCATGCCCTGGGGATCCTGGGCCCCTCTGCTCTGACCCTCACTGACCTTGCTAATCCAGCCTTGACTGATGCTCTGCCTGCATCCCCCTTTGCATCCGTCACCCCTGTGACCCACATGCCCAACTGTGGGGTCTGCCTGGGGGCTGAGCTGACTCCTTGCTGCTCTGGTGCTCTCCCCAGAGCTGGGCTTGCTCCCAGCTAGGCACTCATCCAGCCTGGCTGCTGCCTCTGTCAGGACACTGACTCACATCTGGACAGACCACCTGGCCAGGAGGTGCTCTGAGACCTTGTCAGTGCCACGTTTTTGTTGGGAACAGCTTTTTCTTTGAGGGGGGTGGGGCTGCTGGCCCAAATAAAGTTGTTGCTCAAGCTCCAGGAGGCCTTGGTATGACCACCAGACTCCTGAGAGTGTAATCTGGCTCTGACTGACTGCCAGCCTGCAGTGGTGCTCAGGGGCTCACAGGGAACGTCACAAGGATTTGGTGCTCTCACTGCATCCTTCCCGTGCAGCCCTCCTGGCACAGTCCAGCCTTGCAAACCTGCCTGGGAGGGATGGTGCCTGCTCACCTGGAACAGGGGAGGGAGGGCTCTGCTCCCCCAGCTTGCACAGCAGCTTGGACCTCCTGTAGCTGCAGTTCCCGTTCCCTTAATACGAGTCCAACAAATTCCTCATCAGGCTGAGTCTTTGGGGATTACTGAGGAGGTGCATTGGCATCCTTTGAAGCCAAATGCACGGGGAATGGATCTTCATGGTGTGGTTCTGTTCCAAAGCCTTTCAGGATGAGAAGCCTTGGGGATGCACGTCAATGAAAGGAAGACACAGGGGTGTATTTGTACGGCCTCTTTACCTGGGTCGTGTTCTGGATCATGGCCATACAATATGAGTCAATAAATATGTCCTAGGAGGTGCTGCACATTCTGGGAAAGCAGCTGTCCTGCATGGCATGAATTTGGCATGATCAGTACTAGAGGAGCACCCACGGTGTCCCCATGCTGGGTGCTCTGTGGCTATGCCCGTGGCCTCCTGCCTCAGGGAAAGAGGACAGGTTATCTCTACTGCAAGGCCAGACAGCTGAGGTTGAGATGTTTAGGGAGGGGAAGGGATGCCCTGACTGTAGAACTTGCCCACTGTGGGTTTGGTACCCAGAAGAGGTGGTTTCCTACTGGACCTGTGTGACATCTGCCAGGCCTTGGCAGCTGTCTTGGGTAACCCAAGGCATCCCCTGCTTGACACCTATGGTTAGGCACCTGAATTGCTCCCTGGTTTCCCAGAATCATCTAGGAAGCACAGGCCACTAGTGAGATTTGAGCCCAGCTCTCCTGAGGCTTGGCCAGGTATCTGGCAGTCCTTGGCCTGTCCACATGTTCCACAGAGGCTCAGTCATGAGTGGGTTAACCAGCCCCACTTGGAGCCCATGGATATCTTCCTTGCCAGTGTATCCATCCTAACACACACCAGATGTGTGAGGCAGCCGCTGAAGTGTCTTAATCCCAGGTTTCGGCACTCAGAGTTGTCTTTCTCACGGGCAGGTCTCCAGTGGCTTTCTGGGGGCTCCACTCCTGCAGGCCCCATCATCTGCAGGAGAACTTGCAGCAAGGCAGGACAGAATATCTTCTGTTATTTGCTACTTTAAACAAGTCCCTCCTGAGATGGGCTGCTGGGGCTGGCAGCAGAGCTCCATCTTCAGTCATACGGGGGAGTGTCAAACCCAGGAACTACTCGGGTTCAGCCCACCTCACACAAGCAGTGGTGGTTCCTAGCAGCCTGGTGCATCTGGTAACTGTCCACGGAATACGTGGGTAAAGAGGAAGATACACGAGCCAACCCAGCTGGATTATTAATGAAAGGAAATGGCAGTCAGTGGGCTTCCACTGGCTTTATTGCTGACTTGCATCCAGTGGTCCGAAAACCTGGGGCAATCTGCAGGCAACTGATCTGAGAAGTGCAAGACTCGGATTAGCTGCAGCTCAGTTTATGTGGATTTCTCTTGCTATTGCACAGACATGTAGGCCCAAATGCTTTTGCCAGTGTATGTCAGCACCATCCCTCTGCCTGCAACAAAGAAAGCTCTGCCAGTTTGCATCAGCTGGAGGTCTTCGGTTCTTTTGCTTACGTGCTCATTTTGAAAACAGATTTTGTTGTTAAGGATTCATTCCGCATTACCAAAGAAGCCTCTCTCCCAGCTCTAGGTATCTGTTGCTTGCTGCGGCTGAGTAGACAGTTTGTGCAGTGCCTTTTATCAAGTCCTTGCCAGATAGTTTGGAAAATATGATCTCTTCTTCTGTGCTTGTGCATGCTTGTGCTTTTCTGCTGCAGAAGCAATTTCCTTTCCAGTGCAAGCCTGCTTTGGAGCCATTAGCATTGACAAACCCTGAACTATTGACAGACCCCGAACAATCACAGCTGCCAGCTATTTGGGAGGGGCAGGGTTCTCCCCCAATAAAATTGATGACAATAATAATTTCCTCTTAAAATAAATGCTTCCTTGCAGTTGCCATGTAGCTTCCCATAACAGGAGCTGACAGCATCGTGCCCAAGCTGATGTGTCTTGAAGGGCAGACTACTGTGACATACAGGCTGTGCACCCCTGCTCTGGTGGGACTTCTTCCTGGGGCTGGCATTTGTCTCTTCTGCTGCTTCTCCATTCCAGTTGCCATCTTCCTGCATACAGCATTAGCTGCCCTGTGTGCAGAGAGGCTCCTCTGAGCTTTTTTTTTGGGCCGTGCTTTGGAGCATTAATGACTGTCTTCCCCCTTGATGGAGCCATGTGTCTTCAAGCTTTTTGGATAGATGAAGATACTTTTGTGAGCCCTTTCAGAACAGCTCCTGTCTTTTGCCCAGCTTCACGAGGCACGCATGGATGGATGTGGGCAAGCTGATATTAGATGCCTTTCCCCAGGACAAGGAGCAACTTGAAGTGAGGGATGCAGGAACTGTCACATGGTGCTTGGGAGTTCCTTATCCACTTAGTCTCCCCTGACCCCAGCTGGAGTAACAGCCCGGCAGTGTAAAGCGGAGATTAATGGTTGCTAAAACTGCTTGTGTTGCACAACACGGTGCTGCATCGGAGCCTGGAGCCAGCTGCAGATGAGCTAATAAGTTTATATTGGGCAGAAGCTGTATTTTACTTCTTGAAAGCTGTGGTGGTCAGCTGAGCAGCACGGCTCGACACAGGGCTGCGCTCATGCAGTGGAACTCACCTACAAGCCCATGCACAAAACGTGCCACGTGGCTTTGGGTGATGCTTAAACACGCCACACAGATGCCACCTGGTGAAGGAAGGTGGTGCCTCTGTTACTGGTTGTGCACCTCTTATACCCAGCATGGGAGATGTCTGAAGTGTCTTCAGCTGCCCAGTGTCCATCTAATCCACCTAGTCAAAGCAAAGACCACTCCATTTATTTTAAACAGACATTCAAAATTCAAATTCATTCAGCAGCTTTCCAAACCTTGGTGAGCAGAGACTCGTGACGAAGCAATGTGATGCTATAAAAAGGCCTTTTTTCAGACTTTTCCTACAGTGTCTGCTGGGGGAAGACAACCTCTTGGCAGCAGCTGCCTATATCTTATCCATCCTGGCTGGAGTCCTTTGTCCTGCTTCTTGGCCTTGCGGTAGACAAGCACCCCTAAGAGATGGAGCCTGTCTCCTCCAGGCCAATAGTTCTCCTCTTGTCCTGTAATGACCCTCCTGTGTGGGATGGGAGTGTCTTATCTGCGGCCATTGTTTTGTCTTCCTGTCTCTTTCCCAATGGCTTTGTTGATTTAACATAATATAGAGATAGCAGTGCACAGTATCAGTAATGATGCTGGCTCGACATGCTGGACCAGCTGCACTCCTCCAGGGCTTGGCTGAGTCACTTGGCCTTGGCCCTGGTCTGGGAAACCCCGATGGTGGCTCACTGTGGTGGCTCAGGTGGTCTCTTGCTGTTTGCACAGCCCTTGGTGCAACGGGGGATCAGATCTCCTTTAACTGTGCTGGGCTGCCCTGTTAATACTCCTCTCCTTCCCCTGTTTTTTAAATCCATCCTTTGTCCTTGTGTGTATCACCCCTGGAGCAAAAGCATCTTCTCTTATAAGGCTTGTAAGGCTCCCCTCTCACTGGTAAGTGAAACAAACTCTTGGGATTTTAGGTTTATGGATGTACCCCTGAAATTCCCCAGGGAGTGTCCCCTTTCCATTCTGTGTGAGGCTGAGAGGTAGCTGTGGGGTAGAGGAAGAAGGATGCTCCTTCTAGATCCGGCTTCTGATTCCCTCTCATTTCTGCCTCTTTGGATATCATAGGAAGAAAGTCAGCATCGAACCCATGCCAAATATTTCAGACTTAGTATGACACAGTGTTTGTTGGCTGTTTAGACCCACAATTATACATGTTTTTCATGGTGTTCCTCTGAGCGCGTGGGCCTGGCAACAACTCCGAGCCAAGACAGCTCCCGCCTACGACACCCCCTCCCTGAACACCCCTGGGGTTGTGCATTGGCTTGGGAATATCCTCTCCTGAGTCATGGCCAGGACAGAGGAAGGCCTGCTGGGGAGCATCACTGGGACTGGACTTCTTGCTCTGCACCCTGAACTAATTGCAGAGGGTGAGGTGCCCTGCCCTCCTGGCAGCACACTTTGGTGCTTGTGAAGAGCTGTCCTGGTGGGAAGGAGACAATGTGCTGCTTTTGGCTGCTAGTCCTGCTGTTTCCTTGGGATTATCTCTTGATTGCCTGTCTTGGTCTCTGTATTTGGCTGCCCAAAAGTGAGTGCTGGCAGAGTAAGCTGGACTGAGTTAAGTGGGAATTTGGGGTGAAGGTGAGGTGGGCAAACCCTACCCCTCAGGCCAGTGTGTAAACCATACCATCTATGCAGCTGATGTACCAATGGTGTGCCCTTCTCCCTGAACTGGGGCTCTCGGGGGGCTGGGCAAATGCTGATGCTTGCCAGGCTGGTTTCAAAGTGGTGGATGCGTGTGCCTGGTGAAGAGAGGCTGGTGGGATGTCAGGATAGGGGGAGAGGTTTGGGATGGCACAGGGAAAGATGCGAAACAGAGATGCCCTCCCCCCCATCTACTCCATTGTCCTAGGGGGCTGCTGGTAGAGGCACAGGGTCTCCAGCTGAGTTAGGGCTTTTAGTCCTTGCTGAAGATGTGAGGCTGTCCCTGTGATGAGAACATCTTCTCGGGTGGGATCCACCACTGACATGCAGGCATGGACCGCTGGAAACCATGCTGGCAGATGGTGGCACTTGTAAAGGACTGGCCCCCGCAGTGACTGTGCTTTGGGACTTATGCTGACGCTGGTTTACATCCCAGCAGTATTGGAGAGAAATGCTGGAGCTGTATTTCCTCACTAGCAGGACTAGAGTATTTTTGTGGTTTTTCTTTTTTTTCCTCTTGACCATGTGTGAGCCTTCAACTGATTTTGCAACTAGTCCTACATAGCAGAATGATTGTGTAATTAATGGGAACTGGTGCAGCCCTATCTCTCTGGGACCCCAGCCCTCCTTCCCACAGTGATGGAGGCAGACCCCCTCTCTCTCCCAGCATCTCACCTTCTCGGCTTTCCCTGCTGCTGGGAAGAGCTTTGGGAAACTCCAGTGCCACACAGGGTGCTCCAGGCACCCCAGTTCCTGTAGTGGGGTGGTGTTTTGCTGCAGAGATTTATGGTGGTTCTCCTATCTTAAACTGTGCCAAAAAATAGCAGATGAATTAATTCTTTGTTTTTCTTCCTGTGTCCACTGTACTCCTACCCGCTTCCTGGTGGGAGCAGAGGGTTTGTTTCTGTGAAAGGATCCAAGCAGCTGTGGGACTGATGCTGACCTTACTGTTCCTGGATACAGGGTATGATTCACACTGATGCACGTGGCAGTTAGAGGCAGGAGAGGAGAGGGGACCCAAGGTGCCTCTGCACTCTAAAGCTATGGTGTGGGATTTCTCCTGCACTGCTCTTTCTCTGTGGGCACGTCTTTTGTGGTTTAAATGCTCCCTGTCCCACAGAGATGGGGATAGTGACTCTGTCCATGTGTCACTTAGTGCACAGTTCCCTCCCTTCTTACAAGCTGGGAGTCCTGCTCTGCTCTCCTCACCCTGTGGTCCTCCAAGACCCTGCTGATGTTGGAGGAAGGATGAGTTTTCTTGTCATATTTAATAGCTTTCTCAAAGATGAAAGCCAGGGAGAAGGGCAGGAGGCCTTCCCCAGACATCGAGTGGCCCAGCCACCTTGAAAGATTTTTCCAGGCAGAGTTCAGTACCAGGAATTTCTCTCTCTGGGAGCAACACAGAGCTCAGCCTGCTGCCTGTTGCAGTTAAGGGACCCCCTTCCTCACTGCTTCACTTCTGGGGTTTCCAAATTATCTTAGCACCTTAGACCAGAAAGAGCTAATGTCATGGCCTCTCTCCGGTCCTGCATTTCATCATCCAAGCATGGTTTTTGTCAGCCCTGTTCATGGAAAGCCCCATCTCTGAGAGGCAGTCAGTCCTGGAACTGGGGTGGAAGTCTGCCAAGTGCTTTCAAGACAAGGAGCTCATGCTGGCATCCTCCGGGAGTCAAACCCAGTGTGAAGCCAAGGCTCTCTTGCTGGGGGAATTAACAGCTTTTCCCTCTGCCCTTTTACACTGAGAATCTCACCTCTGATAGGCAGCAGCATCCCTTTGCCTCCAGTAGGCTCCTGCCTTCTCCTGGTGGCAGTGGCTGCATTCCTCCTTGCCCCTCCTCAGCTCCCTGCGGATCATCCGGCATCTCTGCCTGAACGAAGACTGCTTGCAGTGATTTCATCCAAACCCCTGTTGCTGCTGGCCCATGGCTGCGAGCTACATCTCTGCCTGCCAGGGCTCCTTCAAGTTGCATCCTTGCCTGGCTCGGACCATGGGAGTCAGTGGCAGGTTTGGGCCGATTCTCCCCAAAAAGCAAAGCCTGTAGGTGCTCACTTCATTTCAACTCTGGCCAACTGTGGTGAAGTCAATAGGAATGTTCACATGCTTGAACCTAATTAGTCCTGCAAGCACTTGCAGGGCTGGGACAAGCTCTTTTTTAGCAACAGAGATCTTTTGTGGTGGATCTCTTGCATCTTCTCACTGAATTTAGAAAGAAAAATATGCAGTGTGATATCATCTGAGCAGCCCACAGAGAGAGGCCAGCATCAATGTCTGTGCTTTGTGGTTTTTGTTGTTTATAATCGCTTAGGTGATGCTTAGTAAATACGTGCAGGGAAAAAAAAAGCTGTTTTGAAATGAAGAGACACTGGAAAGGAGGGCAGGTACTTCCTTCTTTTTTAACTGAGATTTCTTGGTGTATTTCACGGGCAACTTCCCCATTTCAGCTTACCAGGCGTCAAGAAACATTTCTGCAGAAGTGATTGAAAGGAAACGTGTAAATGAGATGAGAGGGACTGAAAGCAGAAGGGAGCTGAGGGTCTCAGCAAAGTGGTTCCATCGTAACTGCTCCCATTTTGGAGAGAGCCAGAGGAATATTCCCACTTACCTTGGGGAACACGGGCCTGCCATGCCACAAGCACCAGAATGTGCAAGTAGAAGGCAGGGCTGGAACTTGCCAGGTACAAGTCCAGACACCTGTTGGTTTGGCATGGTAGAGGATCTCTTTTCACCCAAAAAGCACATGTGGACCAGGAGATGCAGGTTAGGGAAAAAGACTCTTTTGTTTTTTCTTCCCAAGACTATTCCCAAGAGGAGGTAGCATGAAGAACAGTCATCTGAATGTGTGGCAGATGGGCATTTTGTTTTAGCAGGTGGCAATCTTAGTCCTTCCTCAAACACTCACGCACTTCTTTAATCCCCTGAAATATTAGTGTTTCATGGAGGCAAGCCAGATTTAGCCAGATTTTTTTCCTCTTGCCCAATTTGATGGCTGGGAAAATTGAGGCATGGGTGAGTTGGTGACTTGGGCAGGTGAGGGGGAATGTATGAGAGCAGAAGCAGGGTATAGGCTGCTTGCCTGCCTGAGGCTGCAGCTCTGTGGCTTCCCCCAAAATCCAGCTGCTATCTCTATCCCAGGAGAACATTTTTCTCTGGTGTGGCATTTCCCAGCGCAAAGCCCCTTTCGTGTTATAATCTGACTCTTGGCTCACCTTCGGACGTGTGGGGACTGTTTGGAGGTGAGACCTTCATGCAAGACTTCAGCTGTGAATGGAGCGGGAGTGATTTACACCCCGTCGAGTGCAGTTGCCAACCTGGATTTCTGCTCCCTGGTTGCTTTGTGTGATCAGAAAAACAGTGGTAAAGGTGGGAAAAAACAGAAAAAAGAAAGGCGGGGAGGGGGGAAAGGAGGANGAGGTGGAGGAGACAAGCCGGGGGTGTGGAGCAGGGGGGGCTAGCAGAAACAAAAGGAAACCAGCTGCAGAACTTCCTGAAGGCGGAGAGGGGGCCGCGGGAGCGCGCAGTGCCGGGCGGCTGCCTGCGGCGCTGGGGAGGGGGCGGCAGCGGGACCCTGCCCGCCGCGGCTCGGCCACCATGACCAGCGCGATCCTGAGGAGGAACTCCAGCAAGCAGGGCCTGCAGAACCTCATCAGGTGAGCGCCCACCTGCCCGCGGGGATCCGCTCCCGGCTCCGGCTGGATGTGCCCGCGCCGAAGGGCGCGGTGGGGGACGCCGCGGGGGAAAGGGGGTGTGTGTTTCCGACCGACCATCTTCGCGTCCCTTTAAATCGGCTGCATTTCGTGCTTACCTTGGTCTTCCAGCAGATCCGATGCATTGGAAGGAAGGATAATAGATAACCCTCCCTCTCCTCCCCAAAAGCTGTATGAGAAAAGCAGATTTGAACTTACTGATGGCTTTTCCAGGAGCTTCCAACTGAAATAACTGAGCACAACTGTACTGTGACACTCACCTGAGCCGCTGGTTTGCCCTCTCCCTGCAAGGAGAGACTCAGTACGTGGCTTTTTGTGTCTCCTGAGTGCTGAACGCTTCTGCCTAGAAAAAGGATTTTTCTTTTTCCCCGCAGGAACTGTACGTTGTGCACGTTGTGATGTGCGTTTTAAATTCAGAGATCAGTAAAGGGCTGGATCCTCCCAGGGCTGCAAGCTGACACTGCTCTTTTTTTTCGATTTAATTGATCACAATAGTGCTTTGAACCTTTCTCTCAGAGTATAATTGCCAGGGCAGGGAGGTGGATGGCTCAGTTGGGTTTACTCCCGTTTGTCAGCCGGCGCTGAGCCGGGGAGGATGGCTACATTGTCTGCTGGCTTTGGGATTCCCTGCCATGCGGTCACTGTGCTCTTCCCTGTGGGCTGGAGTTGCCGCTTCCCTCCGTGGGTCTCTGGGATCCATCTCTGGATGATGGTGGTGTGCCATGCTGATGGCTCTGACTGGGCTGAAGCGAGGCACTTCTCACCTCTTCGTATTTAACTGAGCAGCTGGATGGGTGAGAGGTGGAATTCGGGAGTGCTGGACTCACATTCTACATCTTGGGTGCCTCTTGGCTCCCTTGCGCTCGCTGTGTCTGCTGGTCTCCAGCTGAGAGGTGGAGGATGTCATGGTGGGCTTTATTTCACCAGGCATTTTCCAGTCAATTTGGGCTCTCCTTGATTGATAATGCAGCCTCTAAACCTCATCCCTCAAATAAGATCCTTGCCTTGGAAGGGAAATGGACGCCTGCAGCCCATCCAGTCCCTGCCACTCTCTCCCCTTCTGGGCCCAGGGAAGTTGGCAGAAAAGCTCCCTCTGGTTGCACAGGCCCCTGGGGTGGGAAGTGGGCAGGAGAAGCTGACTCCTCTCTGTTCATCTTTTGTTTGGCCTATTGGACCCATTCCCTGGTCTCAGCCCAGGGGGACTGGGATCTCAGTTACACATCCCTGTTTCAGAACACGGCTTTGTCAAGGGCTCGCGAGGGGTAGGGAAGCCTCTGTGGGTGTGCAAAAGGCAGGGACAAGCTCGGTTTTGGGGCCAGCTGGTACTGAGGAGGGCCAGACAAATGAACTGGGCTGGGAATTGCCTGCTTACAGCTGGGTGGCAATTTATTTTGCAGGGTGACAGATGGGGCTAGCAAGGGGAAGCACATGTGCTTTGTACACAGTAAAGGGGTGTCCAAAGAACTGTCCTCAGCACAGCCTAAACCAGGGGTGTTTTCCTGTCCTGAATGGCATCTCCAAGTTCCTCCTGCTGTGGATGAGGGACTTTTGGTGTCCCAGAGACTCACAGGGGCTTTTTTACATGGTGACATTTTTTTGGAGTGGGGTTATTACACTTAACCTGATTGAGGTTTTGCTTTGTGGCTGTATCTTCCAGACCTGCTTACAGATGAGGAATGGAGTGGGGTGTGAGGGATTTCCATGGTTTTCGCACAGAAAGCCTCACTCATTCTCACAGGATTCAACAGCAGAACAGGCAGGATATGTTCCATAAACACCATAGCCTATTTTGCAGTTGTAGTTCTCTCCTGGAGCAGTTTCTCCCAGAGATCCTGAGATCAGCCACGGGGCTGGCTCTGCAAGCCCTGCCAACTCGGCTGCAGGAAGGAGCTTCCTTAGTGAATGGCTTGAGGCTCCTGGCTGGAAGATACGTTTCTGTCAAGATTGCTGTGCTCTGCTTTTTTCTGTCCCAAGGTGACTGCAACAGAGTGGTCACACTGTGTGGGTCCTGGGCTCTTCTGGTGTGTCTGAGTGCTTTGGAGACCTGGAGCACACAAGTGAAAACAGCTGCTCAGAGCCATATTCATGAGCCCTGGGGATATCAGTGTGGTGTCAGAATTTACCTGGCTGCTCCTGCTGCAGGGCATCAGCAGGGACAACCAGGGAATTACCTTCTCTGAGCATTGCTCAGCTACGAGAGCTGCTTGCCACCTGTCCAACAGCTGGGTTCAGGGTTCCTGAGCTGAAACCAGTGTAAGTCCTGTGGATTTTGGGTTCAAGAGCTGAGTCCCATTGCTTTAAGCGTCCTGCCTTGTGCTTGATACCCCATCATTTCAGACAAAGGGACCCATGGGTGAAGCATCACCCAAACATCAGTCCCAGGAGTCAGGCTTACATGAAATGGCTTTTCCACTGACTGCTGACAGGCTTAGTCCACGCCGTGCTCTAGAGTGGTTTAGTGTGCCTGGGAGCACTAGGACATGTTGGAGACACCCGGAGGCCCAAGCACTGAGCCAGCACTCTGGGAAACATCTTTCACCTCTGCCCAGCCAGGAGGCGAACTGGAAAACTTAGCCCTCCTTCTTCCTCAGTGGTTTTGCAGAAGGTGCAGGCAGGGACGTTCCATTTACGTCTGAAAAACTGGAGGCTGAAAAGAGCCCAGGGTTAGGCCTTTGCAACTGCAGAGCACGAGTGGCTGAGTAATCACCTGGGAAAGGTATGAGAAGAATGGACAATTGCAGAGCTATCTACCTTCCCTGCTTTGCCCCGTGTGCCCAGGCACTCCCCTCGTCCAGCATAGTTTCTCTATCAGGATATCACTGGGGAAATATTTCTCCCTTTGTAGCACGTTTACAGCGATGATCCTTCGCACGCCCACAAGACTTTGTATTTTTTTAAAGTCCTCTCTAAACATGAGCTGCTTTATCTTGTTATCACGATCTCTTTCTCCTTATCCTTCTAATGAATTCCTATAAATAAGATAGGGATCCAGCACCTGTCATGTCAATTCATTCAGTTCATTATCTGCTCCTGCTGGAATTTTACTCTGCCTCTGTTTATTGAGCCTCAAGTGTTTCACAAAAGAATATGGCTGTTTAATTAACCTACAAATCAGCCTCTCTGTGAAGCAGCTGTGCTGCTCCTTGGAACTGGATTATTTGGCCTTCTGGTTGACACTGCTCCCACTGAGTGCTGTGGTGGCTTGCTGCAGTTGTGTCCCCATCGCTGGGCTGTGGGTGCCTGGCTGGGGCCTGTAGCCGTGGGGGGAAGCGTGGATGGATGCAGATGGATGTGAGCTGGAAGCACTACCTCTCTTGTCTCAGATGGTTTGGTTTTTATCCAGCTTGTGGGTGAATCTGGGGTGCCGTTAGGAAGTGAGCTGTGATTTGTTCTTGGGGAAAAAGGACAGTGTTCTTACACGCTCCAACACCCTGTGCCTCCCCAGCACAACAGGGACCTGGGCCAGAACAGGGGCTCCAGAGCATGGCTGCTGCACAAGCAACAAATAAACCAGTGTCTCTAATTATGTCTTTGCAGTGCCATAGTGCAAATAATGCTGTGGGAAAAGGGGGCTGAGTCTTGAGGATGAAAAAGCTCAGGGGAAGAAAACCAGTCAGAAAATTTGATCATGGGATAGAGCTAATTATTTACTCTGTAGGAAGGAATTTTTGCTTTGTTATCTTCTGTGGAGTCATTAACATGGGAAGCCAAACTGTGAGATATGAAATGAATCTTGCATTTGTGTTTTGGCCTGCTATATGTGATGAGAGCTCTCCAGCTCCAGCTGATGCCAGCACTCATGTCCTGGCACCCATGAGGCAGCTGCAGGGCCCCTTCTTTGTCCCTAAAACACGCTCAAGCAATGCTCTTGGTGATGCTTAAGAGTTCCTCAGCACTTTAAAATTCCCTGAACTCCTTGAATTTTGATGCGTGTCCTGAGTGTAATATTTAGTTTGATTGGGATACGGGGGCTCTGCCCAGCTCTGCAGGATGCCTTCCTTTCTGCCTGCATTCGATGTTTCCCAAAGCCTGCCAGGATGTGTCTCAGCAGGGAAGATGCTAGCTGCTCCAGTATTTCTGTCTTGACCTCCTGAGTGCCGAGCTGGGAACAAGAAGCTTGAAGCACTTGGGAGGGCTGGATGGCGCTTTGAAGGGGAAGAACATTTTCTGTGGGGTGGGGGAGTGTGTGGTTGATGCCAGGACATGGTCTGGGCACAGTTTGCCTGGGAGGTAGCTACTGCCTCCAGGGTCTATTGCAGCACCACTTTGCTTCAACTCCCTGGCTGCTGGATAGGTGTAGGGGGCGAGGAATTCTTGCTGTGAAGAAGCGGGGCGGCTCTTTAGGGGGAGATGGGGAAACTGAAACGTGTAGGAACGAGCCAGTAGCAGAGCTGCTGCATGGGAGGAGGAGGGAGGGATACCTGCATGGGGACACAGGGCCTTCATCAGTGTGATTCACGCTTTGCAATGCTGCCTCTACGTGTCATGAGTAGCCTATGGTGCTCCTCTTCCTGAATCTTCCCTATTTTGATGTTTTTATTAGTGGCCTTCATTTTTTTTATCCCTCTGTGTCCCATCATTGTGGCAGGGCAGAACTGATAGGCACCTTTGCAGACCCCACAAACGGGGGGCGAATGGGAAGGGAGACATGAGCAGAGGCTGCTGGCTGGGACGAGCATCCAGGAGAGCCCTTTGGGCCAGACTGATGGCGTGCCTGGGGGATTTCCACATCCCAGGGTGGCTTCTGTGGTGCCAGCTGCTTGCAGAGTCATGCCACTGTATTTTGCAAGCCAGGAGGAACCTGGGGATTTGCAACCCAGCTGAGCTGTGGGGCAGTGTGAGGGTAAGGGCTAAGCCAGGGCATGGTGGGTAAGTCCCTCCCTGGGTGCCTTGTGGGGTGCCCACCCTCAGCTTTCCCTCCAAGGATAACAGCTCATCCTTTCTCTCCAGCTGAAGCACCTCATCTGTCCCCTCTGAGTGCTCTGTGGATCCATTCCCAGATTTTTCCAGCCCTGGGGTTTGTTTTGTCAGAACTCCACCTACCACTGACCTTTCCCAGAAAGCAGCGCAGGGGTTTTGTTTGCCTTTGGCCTGGCCTGACTCAGAATTTTACCCACTCTCAAGCAATTGGATGTTCAGGGCCTGGACTTTGAGCCCACGGAAATTTTGGGAAGCTGTAGTGAGCCTTTGAGCCCCTCAGGGCTGCGGCCACTGGTTATTGGCATCCTCTGATGGTGTGGAGAAGGACCACCACGTGTATCTGAGCGTGGTTCAGCTAGAAAGGGCACTGGGTGGAGAAGCTGAGGCCTGAGACTTTGCAGCTGGGATAGTGTCTAAAAACTAATTTTCAGCTTCCAGATTTATTTTTATCCTTCACCCTCCATTTCTAACTCTTTTGATGGAGCATCAAACAGGCATGAAATAGTAGTAGCACTGTCCCTCATCTCCGTGGTGGGCAAAGGGCAACTGGGGCAGCCAAGTGCCTCTGTCCTGCAGCAAGAAGCTTGGGTGCCCGGCCCTCAAACACAGGGTTTTGGGATCGGTATTTTGGGGCAAAGACTGTATTTCCTGATGGATACACTCTGCCTTAGCGCAGCAGGGACCGAGGGCTCGCTGCTGACTCTGTTCCTGCTGCAGCACAGCTCCTCAGCAATGGCCATAAACGCAGAGAGCCCCAGTTCTGCTCCCAGGGAGCGGAGCAGCGCGTTCTCACGGCCTCCCCGCTGCCTCCTGCCTGAGCTCGGACAGCAAACTCCCTGCTGCTGCTGGGGCACCGCCTCGCCCCGGGGGCTGCCGAGTGAGGGCCAAGCCAGCTGTGCTGTGAAAAGCACCGCGCTGGTACAAATCTTGCTCTTAATCCCGGCTTGAAGCAGGGCTAAGGTGATTGCTCACCTTTCAAGGCTCGTTTTCCAGCACGAGTGTGTCAGGAAGGATGCTGGCTGACTGTAGCCAAGGCAGGGAGGCTGTGGAGGCTTGCTTCCCTCTGAAAGAGGAGAAAAATAAACCACAAAGCTGGGAAAGGCAGTCTGCATCTCTTTGACAAGTCTATTTTCTCCTCTGACATGCTTCTCTGTAGCAAAAACAGAGCCCAGACTTCCTGCCCTTTAGAAAAAACCCTCCAATTCCTTGAACCTTAGGGCTGAGATGGAGAGACCGTGAGAAAGAGCCATGTTTCGAGGTCGTACACAGCACTGATTTCTCACACCTACTGAATGCAGTGGAGTGCTGGGAGGGCTCGGTCTCCAGCCCTTTCCTCCCCCCTGCCAAATTCCTGACCGGTGATGTTAATACCTTATTGCACCAGCCTATCTGTGTGCTAAGGACCCACGGTCCTGAGGGTGCAATTCATCATCTTGGAAGGGGTTCGCTTGGATTCTGTCTGCCATGTTTAAAATCAATAATAATGAAAAGAAACAGTTGTTCCCACTGGTTGCCTCATGCCTCCCTGAGTGGTTGTGCATCACTTGTGGTGTCCGGAAGCATGGAGCATTCCCTGTGCCTTATTGGAGCCACTGTCCTGTGAGTGACAGGAGGGGACACACGAAGCTCATGATGAAGGACCAGCCCTGCCTGCATCCCTCCTCCAGGGTCTGCTCCTGCCATTTGCCACCAGCTTTCTCAAGTGTGTCTTGTTTTGCTTGTGGAAGCAGTAAATTACCATCTTGGGGCTTTCCCTGCCTGTCATGCCATAGTGACGGGTCAATCTTTGTGGCGGATTTAATGAAGGCTGAACTAGACACAGTCTTATACGTGGCACATCCTTCTCTGGGCAGAAACGGAATGTGCTTTTGCAGAGGAAATCTAAGATCTGTTTGAAAAAAGAAGAGTTGCTTTTATTTTTGAAAGGGAGATAGGTCTCTGCCATGCTGAATGTGGTTTTCCTTCTATTTCTGCTTGATGAAAGTTTGGGCTGTATCATATTCTGTTCAGATGCCTTGGTGTGTCCTTATCACCCCATACGTGCTGCCTTTCCACACTCCCAGTTCCAGCAGGAGGTGGGGATGGGCTCTGTGGCCACTCCTGGGGTGTGAAGCAGCTCCATCCTGCTGTTCACATCCTGAAGGTGACCCGTGATTTATAGGAGAAACGGGGAGACGTGGCTGAGACTGCACAGCTACGTGTGGGGTGGGGAAGCTTGGTATGAGAAAAAGGCTGAGAGTGAAGTACATAGATGCATTTTTCTCCTCTCCCCCTGCCCCCCTTCTTGTTCAAACTCTGTAGCCTGGACTCTGAACGGAGCAATGCAGCTGAGGAATTACATGAATGTATGGGAGGGAGAGGCTTGCGGAGTATCTCTGGCTGCCTTTGACTGACATGCTGCTGTTTCAGAGCTAGAATAACTCTCCCGAGGCGAGGCTGAAATAAACTTTGGGCTGTGACATAATAATTCTTGATTTTATGTTTTTTCCCAGTCTCCCTGTATCATACCGCTATCCACACGCCCTTCCTTATTCAGTGGGATGATGACCCCGCTGTAATCTTTGCTATCCAGCCACGTTACTCCTAAGCCATGCAAACCCATGACTTTTGTGGTGGCCTGACACCAGTGGTCCTGAATGACATGAGTGGAGGCATTATCTGCGTATTTCAGCACACTCGACTCAGTCACACAGAGCCATTATATGCATTAAATTAATACATGATTAATTTTTTGGCAGAAGGTCAAGTGGATGAGGGAGTTGTAGCCTTCTGAGGGTGTCCTCTTCCCTTTCGTGTGACAGGGTGAGCTGCACGTCTCCTGCCAGCAGTCAGGGCCCTTTATAAATGTGTGATAAATGCAATATGAAATAAAGCCTGGCAGCTCTGCTCGGCAGCAGATGAACTTGTTGACAGTCCTAGGCCATATTCTGCACTGATGTTGTATCTGGCGCTGTGACAGGGCAATGCAGCCTGCAGTGGGTTGCATGGAAGGGGAAGGTCCCTTGCATTGGTTCCTGGCATTTCCCTTTCCCCAAACCTCAACAGAGCAGCAATGGGATGGCTGCCGGTGGAGGCAGGGCTGCCCTTCCCAGTTCTTCTCTAATTCCTGCAGCCCCATGGCTTCCAGGGGATATTTCCAGCTGTGGTGGACACTGGGTTTTTTGCAGGTGGTGGGGCAGTGTATCTTCTGGGGGTTTCACATGGCTCCTCCTAAATCCTGCTCCCAAAACCTCTTCCCTCCTGTATCCTGGCTTTTCTGGGGCAACCTACCCAACAGAGGCAGCAGCCAAAGCCGCCACACTGCTGGCCTGATACCCTGGTGAGCTCAGGAGACAGGAATGTCCAGTGTGCTGGTGGAGGGTTCCTGAGTTTTTCTGGCGCAGGTCTGCGAAGCCCAAAGCCTCTGGGAGGCATTTGATTTTCCTTTCTGGAATTAGCTTTAGTGCTGAAGGTTGGGTTTGGGCCAGCAAAGCTTCCTTTGAGCCGTCAACCATGCAAAAGACTCCTCGAGTCTGCAGAGTTTCCCTTAAACACAGCTCATCTGGTGCCAGAAATTTCCCTTGCCTGAATATTAAAATCTCCTCAAGTGCTGGTGAGGAATTGCCCAAAGGAAACGTGACCTTCCCAGCCATCCTGGCTTGTCTGGAGTGGGCGTTTGTGGCCGTGTGGAACAGGGCAGGCAGCGTGCGGGTGCCTGTGTTGCTGTGCTGCAGGAAGAGTTGTTCTGTAACACACACAGAAATAAAACCCCTCCCTTGGCTGGGGGTCCGGAGGGAGGTGAGGTCAAGAGCTGGATCTGAAACAGGCAGCTGGTCCTGGTCAGAGCAGAAGTCCAAGCATCCCAAATGCTTGGCAGGCAGTGTCTGTGGGCACAGCTGAACCAAGGTGCTTTCAGCTCATCCTTACACCTGCAGGATGTCCTCAGGAAGAGAGAAGCCCCTTCCACAAAGTGTGTTTGGCTCAACCACGACCTCTGAAAGCTGTTGGCAGAGATGTAGGGACCGTGTAAGAGAAATGACCCAGCCCTGTGATGAACTCTTGCTGGAGCAAGTATTGCCACAGCTCTGGGCTGCTGGGGCCACTGAGGTCTCTCTACCTTTTCTCCTCCCTTCTCCAGTTCCACTGAAGTTTGTGTATGGGGGTGAATTTCCTTTCACATTGCATGAAAATTCCTCTGTTAGAGGGATTTTATAAAGGCACGTGGCTGGATGCAGGAGCGTAGCACGCTGTAGCTTGTCTTGCAGCTCCTCAGGCTTCGAGTCTTGCTTTCCATTTCCCTATCCTGTGATGGGTGAAATGAAGTTGAGAACTCTTGGTCCCACAGGCAGCTATGTGTCTGCTTCTTCCCCAAACCTCCCCAGCCTGGGACCAGCCTGGGACAATGCTGGCTGGAGGTGAAGATACGTGGGATCAGCCTGATCCTGAAGCACTGGGTAATTATTTCTAGAATTGGGAAAGATGGTTGTGAAATAGCACTGTGGGCTGGGCATGTGGAGTTACTGAATGTGGTTGTGAACAATTAGAGCAAACGGGAGACCATGGCCCCGTTTTAGTAAATGGAACCATTTGGAAATTAAATCTTTCCACCTTTTTGCTTCGAAAGGCAATTTAACAGCTGACCCCCTGCTCACACTTGTGCTTGTCCAAATTGAAATGGCACATTTTGTCTGGGGTCCAACAAACCCCTGTAGCTGACCCAAACACAAGGACTTTGGCAAGGCTTAGTTTCTCATTTGCTTGTGTTTTTTTGCTTCATTTTGTTTTGTTTGTTTTTCACTAAAGACAAATATTTGTGCCGCTAGGTCAGTCAAAAAGTAATCGTCCTTTTTCCTCTGCTTGTCGGTGTGATTATTGAACCCCAACGCATCACTTATTAAACCTCGCTCCCCTACCAGCCTGTTTGAGCATGACACAGAGCTCAGAATCTGAAAATAAACTGGGTTTAGCTGTTTGCTGGAGGGTGCTGGTATTTTTGAATCTGTGGGGGCTTTATCTGCAGCCCTTATTGCTGAGCAGAGGCATGGTGTTCCCAGCATTGCAGCCCCCCCGGATGCTCAGAGTGTTTGAGCCACGTCCCAGCACAGCAGCGGGCAACCTGGAAGCTGGAATTCCTCTGTGACAAAGCTGGAATTGCTCTGTGGCAAAAGGAACTGGGAAAGTTATTTCTCTGCTTTTGCAGAAAAATCCTTCTCCCCAAAACGGTCGCCCCCAGCTCTGTCCTCAGCCTGTTCGGAGGATGCAGGGACAGAATAGCGAGCCGGTGAGGTCATGGGGAGAGAGTTAGTCACATCCAACTGGGAAAGGGAGAGGGCTGCCAACCAGTGTTGCTCTCACAGTGTGGAAAGCTCATGTGGTTCAGAAGGGACCCCCCCTCCGGGCTCCCGAGAGCACCCTGGCCAAGCTGGGGGTGTTGGTGCAGCACCACCTCTGCAGCAGCTTCCCAAGGAACTGGAGGAGGGGGTGAAAGATTTTGATCGAAATCTAAGTTGTTCTGGCATAAATGTGGACTTTGATTCTCGTAACTGGGGCGATATGGGCGAGAGGGGGTTAAGAGCCTTTCTGAATTGGAGACTATCTGGAGCTGTCACACAAGGCGGGGAGATCATGGCAGAGTTTAATGAATGACTTCATTTATATATTTAAAAAAAAAAAAAAACAACAACATGGTGGCTTCCTGCCAGGTCCACAGACAAGGGTTTCTATGGGAACCTGAGGAAAAATAATAAATAGGAGTGTGGGATGAGTAGGGAAGGGAGGAGGGGAGCCCAGGCTCTGGTCTGGGTCTGCTTTGTTCCTCATGGAGACCAAAGTGGCCAGGGGCAATGAGGGGATAAAAAGGGGAAGAGTTGAATTTGGGTGCTTGCAAAAAGACCCCACCCAAAATAAGGCAGGCAGTAACTACACAGCAGTGGAGCATTCTCTTGGGCCAGTCCTGGGGGTCTGCTTTGTTCCTCATGGAGACCAAAGTGGCCAGGGGCAATGAGGGGATAAAAAGGGGAAGAGTTGAATTTGGGTGCTTGCAAAAAGACCCCACCCAAAATAAGGCAGGCAGTAACTACACAGCAGTGGAGCATTCTCTTGGGCCAGTCCTGGGGGTCTGCTTTGTTCCCTGGTCCTCTGTGGGCACATCCGGGATGGGCGACCTTTCCTCTTTGGGCTCACAACCGGGCTTTGCTGCCTTGGGGCAGGTGGGAGTTTGGGAGGGCAGTGATTTGGGCTCATCCCCAGCTTCCTGACAGGGTGATGGTGGGACCACTGTGTAAAGGGATGCTACTGGGGCTAAGCTCAACAGTCCTGCTGGCACTGCAGAGTAAAATAGGCTCTGAGTGATCTTCCCTGGAAAGGCTAACAAGGTTCTCAGTGTAATGAGAAAGGCTACATTTTTCATCAATTTATCCCAATGGACTTTTCCCCATCATATTGCTGGGAGAGGGGCGTATCTGTCCTGAACCTCAAAAGAAAACAGCTTTTTGGTGAGACCCATGGTGAAGTGAGGCCCTCTCATGTGGTTCATAGCCCAGACTGTGGGCAAAGCCAGGCAGGCTGGCAGAGTGGTACTCCTGGGGCCAGCTGAAACCTGCCCCTTGTTCACTCAAAATGGGCTGAAATGAGTCTAAACTAAGGCATTTCTGTTTGGGTTTTTCCCCTGTTTTCCTTTCCACAGGCTCTTTGTTCCAATCTGAGTGATGTTGCACTGTATCTCCCGTTGAGCAGGTTCATCCTAAGAGGACTGCAGTCCTCAGGGTCTGCCTGGCAGGGGGAAATGCAGGTTGGGCTGGATCCTGCTGCTGGTGGGAGATCGACTTCCCAGCTCCCATGTATGTGCTTTCCTGAAAGACATTTCTGTAAATAGGCTTGAAAAGGCCAGGGGAAGCAGTCTTTGTGGTCTGTTTTGGACCTGGCTGAGCCAGGGGCAGGTGGAGTGAGGAGGCATCTGCCCCAGCATCAGCCCTGGGTACCGCAAGTCAGACCTGCCCAGCTCCAGCTGCCATCACAGGCCCTTTGGGTGAGTGGTGGCCACCCCATGGCGTGTTCCTTTCTGCCTGAATCTCAGCTGGTGCCGCCAGTGGTGCAGAAGCTGATCCCACGTGGGGAGTGACTGGACTGGTGTTATCACCAGAGAAGGAATGTGGCATCCGCCTTATCACTTCCTTGGGGATGCAAGAGGCTGTTCTGCTGACAGAGGCATGATTATCCAGCAGTTGAGATGTCTGGGAGAAGCCAGGGCAGGTTTTTCTTCTCTGCAGGGGTGGAAGGAAGCCAGGCAGGGCAGAGCAGGACATAGGTGGTGCCCTCTGCCACTGTTTCCTTGGCTCCTGGTCAGGCAGGAGCAGCTCAGCTGCCTAAAGAAACTCACCCCCAGGGTACAGATCCTGCCTTCCTTGTACCAGAGCTTGAGATGAGGGTGTTAGGTATCTTGCAGCACTGCAAGACCCTTTACAAACCCCTCAGACATCTTGTAGCATTGCAGGATCATTTACAAACCCTTCCTGGGATGCAAAGCCGTTTTTGCAGGGAATGCTGCTTTCCAGTGGGCTTCAACCCACAGGAAGGTGGCTGTTCTAGGAGGAAGGGGGTGTGTACCACGTCTTCCTTCTAGAGACTTGCAGGCTCTCCTGCAGCCCTCTCCCAGTCTCTTTGTCCCACCTTATCCTTGCCCATCGGTCAGTCCCACTGCGGAGCTGTGCGGATGGAGGCAAGGATGCCGCTGTGAGGATCACCGCTCACGGTGGGAGCACTCCTCTGCAGGATGCTCCTGCTTGCTGGGGGGAGCCCGGACACCTCAGAGGATTGTTACCAGGTTTCACAGGACTGCCTGATGGCATTAAAGATGGGTTTTCCCTCCAACTTGGCAGGCTGACAGCGCAGTGGAGCGTGGAAGATGAGGAGGAGGCGGCGAGAGAGCGGCGGCGGCGGGAGCGGGAGAAGCAGCTGCGGTCCCAGGCAGAAGAGGGCTTGAACGGCACCGTCTCCTGCTCGGAGAGCGCGGCTCTGGCACAGGAGAACCAGTAAGGAATACCCGTGGATAAATCCTTCAGCAACACACTTTCTCCTTGCAGCAAACCCCTCCCACAGCCACCGAGCGTGTGTTGCTGTTGTTTGGGGTGGTTTGGGGAAGATGGGGGAGTTCTCTAAGAGGTTTGGGCTGGGGGATGTAGCGCACACTAGCAAATAGTGTGCTTTCTTGTTTGGGCAGAAAACCCCCGAAGTCCTGCTTTGATCTTTCTCTTGGCTGGAGACTGGGGGTTTTACTGCCCTGAGAGTTTACACTGGGACAGCTTGGGACAGGCTGGGCTCTGGCAGGGAGTCCCCACTGCCCGTGATTTCAGTGCCTGGTTAAATTTCTACTTGGGAGTCATCCTACACCGAAAATAATGGAGTTTCCTGATACATGCAAAGACAGACGTGCCTGAGGATGTGAAGCACAACCCCAGGCAGATCACGGTGCAAGCAATCACCTACCCTGGCTGGGCTTCCCACTCTTCCCTCGGAGGATGCTACCCTGGCACTGGGAAGCATGAAGCAGCCCCTGAGCTGGTGCAGTTCACAGCTCCAAGGGTTAAAATTAACTTTGTGCTTTAATGGGGCAGGTCCTAAATGGAAATAGCTCAGGAGGCATTTATGGAGATGCTGAGCTATCTGCTGTCAAAGAGGAAACATCTGGAGAAGGGATAGGATGACATCCCCAGGATCCCACGCCCCATCCTACTGCAGCCTCCCCATGTCCATGGTTCAGCAGCCCAAACGCTGTGCAGCACTGGGGCTAGCACAAAAGCTAGTCTGCACTCTGAATTGCCAAATTCTTGTCTCAAAGACCTCAGTCTTACCACTATTTATGTGTTCAACTTATTTCTGAATCTATTGAGCACAATGGAAAAGTGGTGGCAGGATTTGGGGTTATAGTCAGAGAGAAGCAACATCTTCATTTTACTGGAAAAATAGCAAAAGTTATTTATGAAAACCTATTCTTTTTCCATTTAAAGATCTTTTTTTTGGAGATACGTCCGAAATTGTTCAGGACTCTTTTTTTTTTTTTTGTAATATAAAAGCATTGCAAAACACATTCACAATCTTTTGTGGAAATACACACGGTGATATTCTGCAGACAAAACCGCTGCAGTCTGCTCTAAAAGCAAACAGAAGGTCTGGAAAATAATAATAGTCATTAGCTTTTCCAAACCCCCTTTCACGTGGGGGCTAGGAAATAATTTGGAAAGGTCTTTAAAGCAGCAGATGAGATCTCTGGTCTCTGCTTTGCTGGGAGGTGCAGTGAGCAGCCTCAGGCCCAGAGCAGTGTGCAGTAACCCAGCTTGCAGGCTCCAGTCCTGCTGGCATGGGCAGAACCACCCTGCTGACCCCACAGGACTATCAGCATTGCCCAAATTTAGCTGAGTACTTATGACAAGAGCAACTCCTAAAATGAAGGGTTTTGGTCCCTGCTCCATGCTGCCTAAGCTTGCTGGGCCAGACTCAACCAGAAGGATGTTTCTTCTTCTCTGGCCATTCCCTGGTTTAGTTTACAGCTGCTGACAGCCACCTGGGCTTGCTCATGCAGCCAGGGTCAGCCCTGGCTATTAATCTCCTGAAAAGCTTCATTCTCTCTTGTGTAAATACTGCCCCCTCCTTCCCCCAGCTCTTCCCACGCCAGGACGGATCCTATCCATGTCACTCCCCTTAGTTCAAACCCATCCTTGCATTTTCTTGCTCCAGAGGGACAGAGTGAACCTCCTGTTATCCCTTGCCCTCACTAAAGAAAACCAGAACTAGTCTGCAGAACAGAGGGTTTGCAGGAAAGACAGGAGTGTGCTTGTGAGCCAGAGGGATGGACATCAGCTGAAGTGGTGATGATGGGGCTGTGCTGGCTTCATGCTTCTCCTGGGGCTGTGTTTGCAGAGGGACACAGGGAAGCAACCAGTTTTCCAACAGCATTCAGCTAGTCTCTCTTGCTCCCTGGGAGCTTTCCTGTTAGCCTGCACACACATTTGTGAACAGGGCCACAGATACTGGAATGGTTTTGCCTTGGCCATCTTCAACAGTGCAGCTCACTCAAAGAAGAATAAATGGAATAACTGGAGGGAGAGAAGGACTGTGTCAGGCTGTGGCTCTTTCAGGCCAGGTTTAGGCCTTTTTGCATGCCTCTCATGCTAATTTTCATTCTTGCCATGTTTCAGCTATGACTTCAAGCCATCTGGGACTTCGGAGCTGGAGGAAGATGAGGGGTTCAGTGACTGGTCCCAGAAGCTGGAGCAGCGCAAGCAGAGGTGGGGAGGACACAGATGAACCAAGGGGAGGGGTACCCACATGCCCAGCAAAAGGACTGTCCCTGAGGAGGGCTGAGCAAATCAGGTGAAGTCTAGCACTTGTAAGAATGAGGCCGGAGCATCAGCAGGGCAGAACAGGCCCCGCACCCGTGGGACAGATGCTCTCTGCCTGCCATTTGGGCTAGCAGGGAGGAATGGCCCAGGGATGGCCCCAAGCTTTGGGGATGTTTGGATTGAGCTTTCTGCTCCAAGCAATGGCAGCCTGCCAGGATGCCTGGGTTTGGAGGAGTGACAACAGCAGATTTAAGCCACCTGAGCTGCTGCAGGGGCTGAAATGCTCTCTAACATAATCCAGGCCAGCCTAAAAAGCTGTTCTAAGTTATTGCTGCTTCCTGACTCATGTCAGCATAGTGGGTGTTATGGCCCCAGCCCACCTTGTGCCTGACTCCTCTTTGAGCAGGGAAAAACAGGCAGCAAAGAGCCCTGAGAGGTGCTTGTGTGCCAGCTCTTTAGTCCCCATCTCCAATCACTCCTCCCTTACTGAACTAAACCAAACTCCTGCCTTAACCACTTCCCTTGGACACCATCTACCTGCATGTGAACTCTGTGACTCAGCTCTCTTGGCAGCTTGATTTTGTAGGGAATTTTTGGCATAGCCTCTTCTTTACCCTGAAGAATTCTTTGCACAGAGAGGTGGTGGATGCCCCTTCCCTAGAAACATTTAAGGTCAGGTTGGACAGGGCTCTGAGAAACCTGATCTAATTGAAAAGGTCCCTGATTATTTCAGAGAGATTGGACTTCAGAGAGATGACCTTTAAAGGTCCTTTCCAACCCAAACTATTCTGTGACTGAAAAATGCTTAAGACTAATATTTACTGCTAAATAAATAAAAAGAGCTCAAAGTTTTGTTACTTTTCTCCAAACATTGTGGCTAAACCACGCTGCAAGCTGTACCTTTGCAGCCCTGACTCCACAAGCACTGCCTAAGCACCTCCAAGGACCAGCATAACGTGATTATAACATCTGTGGGAGCAATTAGAAATCATCTGCTTTTCAGTTTGCTGCCCCCTTTACAAAGAGCTTTTCTGGAAAGAAAGGCTGCTGCTATTCCCTCCTTGGCCTTCAAAAGAGAATTAGTTGGAATTAACATTATCCTCTCCAGGTATTTCTCCCTAGGTTTTTATGTGATGCTTGTCTTTATCCTGTAGAGTGAGGGGAAGGTGCTGAACAGGGGAGGTGTTCATGGCAGGTGAAGCCCATCAGTGAGAGGTGGTGCTTTAAAAAGCAGGAGCTGTAGCTAAAAGGCTGTTTGGCTAGAGACTGGTTGGGAGAGGAAGCTGAAGGGGCTCAGACTCTGTGGGCTTGCTGGGGGCAGGCTTTTTGCAAAGGCTGGGCTTGCTTCCTAGCAGGAAGTTGTGCCCTATAAAGTCCTTTCAGCAGCTTTGCCCTCGGGGACCTACCTCATCTGAAGGACGAGCTCGGAGTGTGGTGTGAGCTCAGGTAGGTTGCGTGTCTGCCTGTGATGCCCTGTGCTGTGGTCAGGATTTCCCAACTCTGCTGTGTCCTTAACTGAAGATGGAGCAAAGGCTGGGGTTTAGGTGGTGGCTCTGAAAGGGTGAATGGAGACAGCTGCTCTCTGTTGGATGGAACTAAACCAGGTCCTGCATCCCCTGAGGGCTTTGGTGATAAGGCATGTTTTCTTTTTGGTTCTGGCCCTCCTCTGTGAGGTGGGAGATCCACGCTGTCAGCTGTGTGCAAGAAGGTGAAGCTGTGCTGGCCTAGCTGCCTCCTGTACAAAATAGATGTGCTGCGAAAGGCATCCTATGGGCTGCTCTGTGTTTGCTGGCCTTAATTTTTAATATGAGCTTGTGCTTGAGCTGGAGATACTGCTGGCATCCTGGTGGAGAGCTGCTGGGTTTCTGGGCCTTCAGAGCCTGTTTGTTCTTGGTGAGAGGATGATGAGAAACAAGTCAAGCGAGCCAGCATATGCATCATCTTTTTCCCCATGTGGTCAATGTGGAAGGCTGGATGGTGGCTGACCTGTGAGCTGCCTTCCCAGCAGCAGAGAGGTGGGTGGAAAGGTCTTGTTGGAACTTGTTTTTGTGTTTTGGTGCTGGCTGCTGAGGGAGGAGCAGTGAGTCAGCCTTGCCCTTTGGCAGCTGCCTGCTAGCCAGCTCTCTAGCTCTGCTCTCTCAAGCCACGTAATTTTCTAAGAACTGGGTGGGAGGAGAAAGCTGTCTTTTGGCTGGGGAAAGTAAAGTGGCAATAACAGCTTGGTGCGTGGCTGTGAGCCAGTGAGAGTTCTGGGGTTCTGTACCTCCCAGTGTCCCTGTGCCCAAAGGCATGGGCTGCTCTGCTTTTGCAAAGCTGATTGCATAAAGGTACTCCTGGGTCTCCTCTTGCAGCCTTGGAGACCTGGAGCAATTCTCTTGCACCAAACCTATCATGGTTTTATAAACCCTTAAGCCAAGGGGTGACCCCATCTGCTTTGGAACTCCTTTGTTTTGCTGGGCTATGAGATGAGTGATGTGAGTAGAGGTGTAATTTTTTCCAGTGGGCAAAACTGAGGCTTGGGATCCGGTGTCAGTACAGGATGGCTTGTGAAGCACCGTGCTTTGTGCACGAAATGATTCCAGGGGAGTGGCTCTGCAGCCTTGCCCTAGAGTTTCGTTTCAGCTTGAGAAGCATGTTCACGTGTTGTTGGTTGGATCCTCCTCCAGCAAGAGACTGTTGACAAGGAGGATGAGTTTAGGCAGAGAAAGGCTGTGTTTGGTTCCCCATGTTGAACTGGTGCTGGGAACCATGGGGGCAGCATCAGATTTGTGCTTGTGCACAGGACTGCAGGGTGTGCTGGTTCACCTGGGATTTTAGCTGTAACCAGGCAGGGAATTGAGCCAGCACCACATCATGGTAGCAGTGTCCTCTCTGCCAGGGGTTTGAGCAGAGGGCTCTTCTCTGCTTTCCTGTGGGTCTTGCCCATCGTGGTGCTGGTAATGTGCAGATACCTTCAGCTCTGCCACGGCTCTTAGTTGAGCTGGGTCTTGGACATTTGAAGTGGGGGAGTGAGGTGTGACTGCTGTTACATCTGGGTGCCTGGAACTGGCTATGAGCCCTGGTGTGGAATACCCAGCAAGCTGTAGGCTCAGGGAAGTGGTAAAATTGTATTTCTAGAGGTCTGAGGTACCTCATGGTGTCTGTAGGCTCATAACTGTGGTTTTTTTCTTTGATCTCTCTCCCACCTCTAGGTCTCCAAGACAGTCATATGAAGAAGAGGACAGTGGTGTGAGGGAAGCTGAAGTCAAACTGGAGCAGATCCAGCTGGATCAGGAAAGCCCGGAGGAGAACATGGTTATCAGAGAGGAGGAAAGGCTATGCCGGGAGGAAGAAGAGGCCCAAGAGCAGGAGGAAGGGGAACAAGCTGAGCAGGAGGTGGGATCAGGAGGAGCTGACCTTCTTTCCAGAGGGCTGGTGGGAGAGCTGATGCTGGGGGCTGCTGTCCCATGTCTTAGCTCAGCATTGCTGCTGGAAGTTGAGCCCACACAGACATTAGATGTGCTTTCACGGCATAACCTGGGGCTGGTGCCACCCTTGCCTGTGTGCTGTGCCTTCTTGTGGTCACTGCAGGCAGCCTCTGCCCGTTTGTGAGGGTGGTGTGTTTGCTCCCAGAGTTCGTGGTGGCTTCACCATGTCCCTGCCATTCTGAGAGGAAAGTGTTAATTCTCCTGTGGCTTGGTGGGCACTGAGTAGCTTTACAGGAGAACTCAAATCTAAATTATACTGCTTGTTTTTCTCTTCCCCAGCCTTTATCACACCATTGGAGCACTCTGTCTTGATAGATCTCTTAGCCTTGCATTGCTCCCAGCTGAGGTTTTTTTTGTTCTGATAATTCCTGGTTAAGGAGGGAGAGAGAGAGAGACAAAGCTCGAATGTGCAAGTTAGGGGCTGAGCTTCAAATATAATTTGTTGTAAATGGATTTTTTCTGTCTGAGCCTGGTAAGATTTTTGCATTTGACCTGTGTGTTACTCTTTCCAACCCTTTAGTCTAAAGACAGCTTCTCTCTCTCTCTCCTTTTGGCATCTAAATGAGAAATCAATGTTTTCCTATCTCAGTTGTGGTAAGTGATCTTCATAACTGATGCAAGGACCTCTTTTCATACCATTTGGGAATCTTGAACCTGCAAAATTTCTGATTTCTGCCCTCCCTTCCAAATGACCTATGAGCTTCTTCCTGAATGTTTCCAAATTAGATAATGTTAACTCAAAGTTTCTGTGCTTTTGTGTTTATTTAGTGTAAAGCAGGAAGCCTGGGAGATGGGAAAAATCGCTGTTGTTGCATAATAAGCAATTTGACCAACTCACTTCCTGGCTTGTTCTTTTTCTGCGCTCAGGAAAAGAAGAGAAGGAGAAATGATGGAGAGAAAGAAGAAGAAACACCAGAGAAACGCCAGAAGGCCCCAAGTGTTGCCAGCCTGGAAGAGGAGGAGGTGTGCTCTGACCACACTGCAGTGTGCTCCACAAAGGTTTGTGTTCCTGGGGCCCCTCTGGATGCATGGCAATCGTCGCAACACCCTGCTAATGATGAGGAAAGATTATCCAGGGCTTACAGCAATGTGGGGTGTGAATCCCGTTATCCCTCCTGCTACAAACTGAGACAAACCACTGGAGCAATTTGCCTCATCTTTCATGGCTGCCAATCTCCTCTCCTCTTGCTCTGCCTGCTTGAGCTGTTGGAGGCTGCAGAAATCAGTCTAAAACTCTAAAGTTCACTAAGGACTCCAGGAGTATTGTAGTACTGAGATGCTTTCAACTTGTGAATTTTTTTAAAGACTACGCAAGAACCTAATGAAATTTCCCTTCCAAAGGGAAATAACCCCAATAACTGAAACAGTGGCATTTCCCTATCTTACTTGGAACAAAATGTATGACTTAAGTTGTTTAAACAAACGGGGATTCCTGATCTCTTAAGCATTGTGTCCTTCCCAATCACGTCTGTCTGCATTGATGCTCTTGTGAAACTTCCATTACTAATGCCACCTGAATTGCACCTTGTGACTTGTGTTGCATTTACTACAAATCCTCACTTCTGTGCCTGTGCTCTTGAATACAGTAGATACAGATAAGTGATTCTGTACTGAATGGAGGTTTTTTTGTCTCTGTAAGCCCCAACCTTTTTGATTGTAGCAGTGAGGGAAATGGTGAGGAGTCTGTGTAGCCTGTTAATTTGCTATTAGTATTGTCTTTGCATTTTGTTTGCATTTAGTTTTGTGCTATTTGCTGCTTACTCAATATTTCCTGACTGGGGATGATTATATGAGTACTTCCTTTTGCATCAGTAAATAGGTGGCAAGAGGAAGGTTTCATCATCTACAGCTGTCAGATTCTCACTCTTAATGGAGAACCCTTTTTATAGTCAAATTAAAAGAGGGGAGACAGGGTGGATTTGGATGCAGGCTATGTGCCAATTCCAGGTTTGAAAAGTGTGATGGGGGTAGCCAGAGCATGTTCCTGAAGTGGGACTGGTGGGAAAATGCAGAAAACACTTTCAGCAACTTTTATGTGCTGAAACTTCTGTCTTTACAACCCCAAAACACACATAGCTTCTTGACCTCAGCTTAACTGCTGCTGCTAGGATTAGCCCAGGGTAAGGTTTAGAAATACAGTCTCCGTTTCATAATGGTGATGTCAGAGCTCACCAGCTCGCACACTAAGCTGGATGTAAAGCTGTTCGGGAAAAATCTGGGCTTGGAATCTTTCCAAAGGGAGGATGATCTTTACACCCCAGCTAGCCAGGCTCTGTGAACACTGAGAACTAAACACACTGGCCACCAAGAAGGTGTTTTGGCACAGGAAGCTCAGCAGAAACCCTGCTTGTAGTGGAAAGACAAAAGCATCTGCAGCTGGCGGTGTGTTCCCCTCAGAGGGCCGGTGGGGCCTCAGGGCTGAAATAGGGGTGTATGGAGGCAAGGGGGATGTCTTGTACCAGTCCTGTTTTGTCCTAGGCTGCTTGTGAGCCCTGAGTTTTGAGGCTGGCTGAGTGAGCAACTGTGGTTTCTTCTGGCCTTCAGAAAGTGCTTGGAACCAGGGAAATGCACAATTCTCACTGCAAGGAAATGCCAGGGGTGGGGGTGTGGTGGTCTCCAAATAGCACAGTGAAAGTTTGTTCCTACCTAGACTATCATGCTGGGATACATTGTCACTTAGAGCTTTTTCTAGTCCGCTCTGTGTTTAACCTGGTGCTCATTTATGGCCTTTCAGAAGTGCCTCTGTGTGCTTTGCAGCTGCACACCATCTCCCTGGCAGGGTTGGCAAGGCTTTTTCCTATTGACATGTACCTTGTGGTTGAGAAGCTGAGGCAAAAATCTACCAGATTCCCCTTTCAGGTTGGTGCTGTGCCCCACGAGGTCCCAGCCTGCCCATCAGTGAGCAAGGTGGTCAGCCCAGCCTCTGAAGTCACGGCTCAGAGGCGAGCAGCAGCTCCTGCAGCACCAAGCAAAGGAGTGAGCTGACAGCAGGCAGGCAGCCTGCCCTGCAGACAGAGCTGGCTGAAGGGCTTCGCTCGTGCTGCTGTGGGGGGACCCTGCAGAGTGACGCTCCCCAGGTCATCTCTATTAGCCAGGGTTGCACTGTTTGGTTGTTCTCTAATGGGCCTCGTGCTCATGGGCACAGCTGACAAATGTGTCCTCTATGTGACACTGTCTTGTCTTCTGTTTAGCTAAAATTTTAGCACTGGCATCCTGAAAGCTTCTTAAAGGATCATTTAGTGCTGTTTTTTATCTGCTAACTTGGTAGGTGATGTTTCCCGTGGCACAGGCAGCAGTTTTACAGGGGGAGAAGGCTCCTTTTTACTTGGTTGCTGCTCCTTGACTCTGTGGGAGCTGGTGTTAAGAAAGCCTCCCCTTTGGCTTCAAGGTGATTTTTCTCTCTGTATGCTTGTTTTCTGGGGCATGAAAGAGTCATGAGGTTTAGCAACATTTCAGCATTCCTTTCCTGCAGTGGTTGTGCAGTGTTTGCTTGCCTTCCTGTCTTTGCCAAAGAGTTATTGCACAGGAGCCTCTGGTGCAAAACTCTTTCCTAATGGCTTGACATGAAGAGCTGCCTTGCAGGTGGCTCCATGTACTGATTTGCCCTGTCTGTGTGCTTCTCTGGTGTGGATAAGTTCACCTAACTCATGCCTGTGCTGCTCCCATGCTTGGCTTCTCTTCTGCAGATGTGGCCTCTAGTTTTGCCCCTTGTCTTTCTGTACTTGCCATTTCCCCTTTTGTGTCTGGCTAGGAAACCAAGGGTCTGAGAGAGACCACCTTCTTCAGCAGAGGGAGTAGAGAAAATAGCCTTGGTTGGTGTTTCAGCTGTCAGTCAATTTGCACATTGTTGGTTTGCCCCTGAAATTGATTGGGATTCTCTTCTTCTGCTTGGAAAGAAGGAGGAAAGGGAATGCTCACTGTATCTTTGATCAGTAAGGGAACATGGGGGCTGAGTGAGGCATTTCTAACCAAAATATGGGTGAGGTGTCAGGGCCAAGAAATGGTCAGCTGAGGTGACCTGCATCTGTCTGAGGTCCATGGACAAAAGCTGTATCTTTGTCTTCTTTCTCCTCCATTCAGATCACGGACAGAACCGAGTCGCTGAACCGCTCAATACAGAAAAGGTATTTCTGGGGTTGGCCTCAGGGTAAAGCAGGTCACTTGCTGCAAATAGAGATTGTTAGCAGGTCCTGCTCTGGGGAAGGGCAAGAGTCATAGGCTGCCTGTGGCCCTCAAAGTCCTCCCTTCTGCCTGAGGCACTGGGGGAACACCTTAATTCTCCTCTCTGTTCTGCAGTAACAGCATAAAGAAGAGTCAGCCTCCTCTCCCTGTGTCGAAGATTGATGACAGGCTGGAGCAGTACACACAGGCTATCGAGGTGCGTTGCTGTGTTGTCTCTGTCTCCACCCTCCCAGGAGCCCTCTTTGCTGGTGTTGCTCTCCCACCATGCCTCTTAGCCTTACCATCTACGAGATGACAGCTAAATTGTCTTCCCTTGGGTGGAAGCACTCCTTGCTCCTGTCTGTATCTCCCTCCACAGCATAAAGCAGGTTTCTTTAGCAAGCTATCTCATGCTTGTTTTTTCATGTTCTCTGCTTAAAGGGTGAGGGTATCTGACAGGAACTAGTAGGACTCTACAAGTCTCCTTTTACAACCCCTTATCTCCAAGGACCTTCCAATTACAGGGGTTAAAAATTAACAAGAGATGCACTCTGATGGCCAACTGTCTCCATTTATTTTCCAGACCTCCACAAAGGCTCCAAAACCTGTCCGGCAGCCCTCTCTTGACCTTCCAACCACGAGCATGATGGTGGCTAGCACAAAAAGCCTCTGGGAGACTGGGGAGGTCACAGCTCAATCTGCCGTGAAGCCCTCAGCCTGTAAGGTACGGCCCTTGGAGGACTTGCCTTGCTTGTGCTGGAGGCAGGGGCACAATGTGCATTGCCCTTGTTTATCCTGTTGGTACATCTTGTTTGTGGGGCCTACAGGCTCCAAAGGCATCTATATTAGAGGCCTTACAACATGTTGTAAGGCTTTGTACCTTGGAGATTCAGTTTTTCTGGTAGGGTCCCCAATTGTTCCTTGGTGGTACATTTAGGAAAACCTCTGATTTGAAATGGGAATAAAATCAGCTGGTGGGGAGAATGCGTGTGTCTCCTGCAGGGGCTTGGGCTGAGCTCCAGTTGTCAAGCACAAAGTTGCATCTAGTACCAAAGTGATAAATCTTGTAAACTTGGAAAATGCAGAGAGTGTTATATATTGCTCTCAGTGATTTCACTTTCTGGTTGTTGTGGGCGAGGCTGGTTCTGTAACACCCCGTTTGCAAATCTGTGTTTATGAGAGCAGAATTCCTTACAGCAGAGAAGCCTTGATGTTTACATGTCCTAAATAGTTAATGAACTTAAGAAAATAAACATCTTGGAGCTAATTCAGACTCTTGTGGAAGAGTGATAAGAAAACATAGGATATACTGGGAACAGGAAGATGTTTTCACAGGCCTGGATTTTAGCTGCAGCTATTATAGGTCAGATGATGTGATATTATAAATAAAAAAAAGCGGTCAGATGTGTGGGTTGGAAATGGACGGGAACAAAGACACGTTCAGCAGCATTAGCAGTGAAGGGTAATGAGAACATCATTTTCTCAGGATATCGTGGCCGGAGACATTGTGAGTAAAAGAAGCCTTTGGGAACAGAAGGGCAGTCCCAAGCCTGAGAGCAGCATCAAGGTGAGTTAGTGTCTGTGGGTGTGAGCACTTGCTTTGCTGAGAAAGAAAAGAGCTGTTGCGGGGGTTGGAAGTATTGAGAAGATGATGTTCTGTAGGGACAAGGGCTGCCTGTGTCTATCAGTGCAATTGCTTACTTCAGAGCTCTTCCTAGCAGTGAACTGCTGTTGGTTCAGCTCTAGTGAGAATGGGGGCAAAATTACTTTTGTATCCAGTCATTCTGAAACGTCTCTTGAATAGCATGTTGTTCTCAGCCCACAAGCTGGGAGTCCCAGCCTTCTAGGCTCAAATCAAACTGCAAATTTGAGTTATTTTGCTCTTGTTATGCTTTTTAGCACTGAGAGTAAACAAAATGTGCAAAACTAAGTGGAACTGAACCTAAGACAGTATCACTTGCAGATGGATCTGGGGTTTTGTGGGAATGTTTGTGGAGATGTCTTCTAAAATGCAGCAAGCAGCTGTTGCTCAAACTGTCTAGGCTGGGAGAGGAAGAGCAAAATATCTTGTCAGTTCCTGTGTTGAAACTGCCAGTATCTGGTGAATCACAGAGTCTCTTGCCATGGATTAAAAACCACCCTGGCTTGGGGGTCTGGGCTCTTAGATGAGCCCTCCCTCACAATGCCTGCATTGCATCTTCTTTCCTATTGCCTATCCTGTGCTGCTTGTGTTACCTTGTGCTTATAGAAAGTGGTGATGGATCTGTGCAGAGAGTTTGTGTGAAGGGGGCAGGAAGGGAGTACAGAGCAGGCTGTCTCCAAGCCCCCTGTGATTAAAGGCGACTGTATCGTGTGCTCCTCTGGCTTCAATTGTTTGATTTTTGACTGCCTATTTAACGGAGAAAAATGCTGACTTTGGCTCTTCCTTTCTCTCCTGTTCAGTCCACTCCTTCTGGCAAAAAGTACAAGTTTGTTGCAACAGGCCATGGCCAGTACAAGAAGGTGTTGATAGACGATGCTGCAGAGCAATAGTATGTCTGGAGAACTCATTAACCAGGTAGGTGGGATATGACTCTGCACCGTGTATCAGACTCCTGGGCTGTTCTGGCAGGACGCTGGGGTTGTTTCTGCCAGCAGCACTTCGGGTGAGTTGGAAGGTGCTGTATGGGAACAGCTGGAGCCTTCCTTCTGGGCCTGACTCTCTGGGCTGGAATGGAGTGGGGTTTGTTTTGGTCTCTGCCTTTCTGATGCTGCAAGGAAGCTGGATACCTCTGTTAGTTTAATCTGCAGGGCAAGTCCCTGAGCTGCTGCTGTTTGAGTGAAGATGTGTTTGCCTCTGCTAGCTCTAAGAAACAGTCTCTTCTGCTGTCTTTCCTTATGCTCTCTTAAATTGCAAGGAGTAGATAGCTGGAGGTCATTCTGGCTGAGCGTGGGGGCTGATGTGCATCTGAAATTCAAATGTTTCTGGGGTTTAATTCCCAGATTTACTGAATTAATCAGGGAGAAAACTTCTAATGACTTCAGTAACCTCTTGGAACCAGTCTATAATAAGGTTGTAGCAGGAAGGATGCGAACATCTGCTGTACTGGGTAGACCAGCAGAGCAGAAAGGACTGTTCTCTGATGTGCAGCAACGGGAAGGCAGAGCTGGGTTGCTGCCTCTGTGCTCTCTTGGAATGGTCTTTGGATCTCATGCTCCTGTTGTGTTTATGCTCATAGATATCCTGGTGTTATCTTGAGTGGATGATAGTAGAGGGTTGTGGCAATACGGAGGAATGGCGTAGAGGGAGGTGATAACTGGTTGGATCCAACTGGGCAGCATCTGGCACAATGAGTGGAGAGGAAGTTCAGGGTGAAAACAAGCTCATTCTCTTTTTTTCCTACTATAAAAAAGAAGCTTTATTTCATTGCCAAGGTTAAAATAGCTCTGTCTGCTACAAAACACCTTTTGTTTCTGAGTTCTTCTGGGGCCTGTGTTCCTTCTTTCCCCTCCTCCCCACCCTTAAGGAGCTGGCTTCTGAGTGTTGCGTATTGTTTTGTTTGTTTAGGCTTGTTTTTTTCCTTTTGTAGTGCCCATTTAGAGGAGATGCCCTTTTGAATGCTGCTTGGAGATGGGCAGCAGTACAAGCCCAAGACTGCCCAAAGCCGTGTTTTTAGCCCACAGAACTTGTATCCTCAACTTGCTTCTCTGCCTGTCACTTTGAGAAACCTATTATAAGGTCTCCCCTTTGATCAATCTCCTCTTTTTCCTGAAGTCTGTTTCAGTGCACCAGGTGGGAACCTACTGAGCTTTAGTTCTCTACAGCAAACAGGTTTTGTTAGGTTGTCAGCAGGTTTTGTTTGCCCTACCTGAGTTTCTCTAAGCAGCTCAAATGAGAGTGCCTTTGGCTGTGGTCTTTGTCCAGCATCCTTTCTTGAAAGGCAGGCACTGTCACAGGATGTCCTCTAGGATCCATCCAGCACTCCAGGCAGCCATAGCACAACACTGTTGCCCTATGGGTTTGTTCTCATGGAGGTATTGGAGTTTTTTTTTACTGTGAATGGCAAAATGGCTGTGACAGCTGAAGGAGCTTGGCTTGTTTCTGTTCTTAGGTTCTTTGCTGTCTGTTCTGAATGCTGTGAGCTCCCTGCTCCCCAGCTGCTCCTCACATCTGAACTACACGTGTCCTTTTTCCATGCTTACCCCTGTCACTTGCTTTACACCACCTTATCAGCTTTCTAGTTGCTTAAACACTGGTGTGGCTTTCTCTCCTCCCCTCCCTTCCTGAGCTGCAGGGCCTCACCGAAGGCTATGGAGCAAGGGCTTTTCTGTAAGTGTCAGTTTGGGCTCTTAGCAACTGCCTGATGCTGTTTGGCATTGGAAAATAACCAAACTCTGTGCCCAGTAGCATTCCCCTTCTCTGGCTCAGCACAGCAGCTCAGGCTGGAACTCACTGCAATGACTTCCAGTGCACAGCCATTGGTGGAAATCTGTTGCCTGCAGGGATATGTCCTCCCCTTTGTGCTACTCTGATGTCAGGGTCTGTCTCTGCAGGACTTGCCATGCTTGCTGTGCGCCTCTGCCCTTTGCTTTTGGGGTAAAAGGGCTAAACTGTGCACCCAGACCTGCCCTCCTCTGTCTCCTTCCTTCTGCTTATGGGAATTGCTCTCCCCAGTGGCATTTCTCCATCCTTCGTCCATGTGCAGTGGGGCTGGGGTGTGGATGCAGCCTCATTGGAAGCCTAGCAGATACAAAACCTAAGCCTTAGGTGAGAGTTGCTGGTTTGCTCTGGGTGGTTGTCCTTGCTGCAGGACAAAAGCTGTTTTAAAGCACAAGTGCTTCTTAAACCACCCTCTCTGGCCAGATTTCCCTTAGTCTCCCAAATGTAATCGGTGTTGGCTGTTCTGCTTTGTGCCAGTGCTGTGGCTCTTGTGCATACAGGCCTTTGTGCAGAGGCATCCATCAGGCTCTGCTGCAGCAAGGTGCCATTTATCACTCTGTGGTAAGGTTGCCTTTATCTGCATTACGTGTTTTACACTGCACTCTTTAAATTTTTATGTTTGTGCTGCTGCGTGGATCTTTCTCTGTAGCCTTCTCTTGCAGCAATGTTAAATTACCCTGCAGAGGCTTACCTAGGATCCACTTGTGGTTACTGGAACATTTCTAACCTCTTCTTATCTTTTTGTTTGAAAACTGGGGGTTTGAAGAAATCCCCACTTTAGATAACTGGGTTATTCTTCCTACTCATTTTTTGCCCTTTGGGTAGGGAAGGGATTACAAAATAGAGATAAGACTGGCAAAGTGAAAACTTAAGTGAAGGTTTGTTAACTGAACTGCTCTTACAGCATCACTGCAAAATAGGAAAACTTCAAAAAAAGGCAAAAGGGGCTCTTTGTTTTGTTTCTAAGTCTGCTTGCAGTTTGGCTTGAGGAGGTGTTGGTTAGTTCCATATCCTCTGCACATGATAAAGAAAACTCTGTACACAGCTCTTTATATTCTGTTTGGACTAAACATAGCAATCCTATATTAGCTGTATAGGAACACCCCAGCAGATGACCAAGTCCTTTGTGAAACAGAAATAACTGATCTCCCAGCTTTCATGCTCACAGGCCTGCTGGCAATGGAGTTGCAGCGGGTGACTGTAATACTGGAAAGCACAGCTGTCCCTGTGCATGGGCAGAGTTGGGGATTTTCCTTTAAATACCCCTTTTTCAGGACATCAGAGGCAAGCAGGTACGCAGCTGTCATGGTGCTCACCCTGAAAATGAGACTACCTGTGGTTAGCAGAACCCCTCAGAAACCAGCACCTTGTTAAATACAGAGTTGGATACCCACATGCTAAAGCAGGGTCTTGTTGGTTATCATGGAAACGTTAACCATCAGCTGTTGTGGAGAAAACATGATGAAATACATAACAGAACTTGATTAGTGAAACGAAATTATTCTTCTTTGCATTATTATATTTAGTAGACTGGCCTAGGAGGATGTCAAATGATGCGCTTTTTGTTAGGCAGAGGAACTGCTTGGTGAGAGCAGGATGTCTTATGCTGTCTTTTGTCTGTGCCTTGGGTGAAAGGATGAGTTTTCATTTTGTTCTCAGCAAATGGGTATGGGTATGCTTTCAGTAGAGAAGATAAAGAGATTATATGTATCCTCTTTGAGTTTGGTGTCTAAGACTCCCTAGAGATGTGGAGCAACCCAGATTCCTTTTTCTCATCTGCAACTGCTGCTGTTTCTAGGATCTATCTCTGTTTTAGATAAATGCAACAAAAAAATTCAGATCCCATTATCCTCCTCTAAACTGGTCTTTCTTTCTGTAGGCAACTCGTCCTTTTCACTGTGTGCCTCACCTTCCTTCACCCTGTTACTGTGTCCAGTGATTGTTGTTGACTCTTTTAAAAAGAGGTTCACGTTTGTTTTCCTGTCACCTGTGGATGCGGTAGTTACGCATTTAAGCTTTTGAACGTATGGAGAGTAGCCCTTAAACCTGCAGCATGGGGCTGCTGGCTTGGAGGGGTTTTATTTAATTTCCTTTTTTCCCTTACATTTGGCTCCACTGGGCAGTAAACTCGGTCATAGGTGCCCTGTAGGAACCTTGAGGCGTGGAGCTGCCTGGCTTCAGTTGACTGACCATCCTGATGCTGTTCTGTTAAAGCTCTTGGTGTGCTCCTCGGCCGCTTTGGGTCGGAAGCGGCTCACCTCAAACACAGTGCTGATCTTTGTCATGGGTTTGGCAGCGAGTTCCTTCAGCTTCCGGGCATCAAAACGTGGCTTGTGTAGAAGGATGGGTAAGCGGCGGGGAAGAAAGACTCTTTCTTCCTTCTGTGGCTTCTTCTCTTCTGCTTGCTGCTTCCTCTCCTTGGCAAGTGTCATCTGGTATAAAATGGCATCCCACATTCTCATGGCTTTTGATTTAACCAGCATGGAGTCTTGCTTGATGACTGCTTGAGCAGTGTCCTCTTTATTCCCTTCCTTCTGTTCCAGCTTTTCTGGCTTGGGCTCTGGGAAGTTGGTTGCTTCTGGCTGCACCATCAAGTGCTTCCTGAGGCGATGCCAGCCACTGGCACGGGTTCCAGGAGGTCTTGCTGCTTCTCCTGATGGTGGTGCTGGCTCAGCCTTGGGAGGACAGCTGGTGCTGGGTAAGCTGGGGGTCAGCTGGGTTTCGGTGCTGTGTTCTGCCTTGGTGTCTGTGGAGGTGGACCCAGTACCATCAGCTTGTGCTGGAGTTGCTGGGCGTGCTTGCCTCCAGGGAGCGCTGGATGTTGGTGGTTTTAGCATGTCTTTGTCTTTCTTGGGTAATTCAGGAGCTGTCTCTGATCCAGATATTTCAGTGTCACTTCCATGGGTTGTAGGCTTATTGGTGTGGGCATCAGAGGTGCTGGGCTTCTCAGTAGGAGCAGGCTTGGGAGCTTGATCAGGAGGCTCTGTCTCTGCAGCAGGAAGGAGGGGAGGTTCCAGCAAGGGGGGAGTGTCCTTGCTGTCTTTAAGTGAGGTGGGTGTCTGCTCTGGAGATGGTTCAGAGCTGCTTGTTTGAGGTGCTGGGGAAGTAGGCCTTTTGTCTTCGTGGCTGACAGTTCCTTGGGTCGGGTTTGGTGTGGGAGTCTTAGCCCTGGGTGGCTTGACACTGTGGAAATAAGTGTTCACCTTGGTGACATAGGTAACATCTGGTGCCCTTTCTTTACTGGGTGTACTGGAGGAAGGCTGGGGGGAGACAGATACTGAAGGGTCGGATGGAGAGGGAAGGTGGGAGCCCATGCCTTCAGGCTGCTGTGGAGTCTCAGGAGGTCCTGGCTTCTGTAGCAGGGGCATGGCCGAGGAGGTTGTGAGCTTGACGTGCTCAGCAATGCGCCGCTGCTCAGTGACCTTCAGCGCGAAAGGCTTCCCCTTTCGGAAGGGGGACGGGGCGCGGTGGTTGACGGGCCTGATGGAGAGCTGGGTTGGCACGGGGGCAGAGGGGGGTGCTGTGGTTTCAGGGACCTCTGCTGGGGCAGCGCTCTCAGCACGCTCTTGGTCGGGGCTGGCTTCGTTCACAGGCGAAAGGCTGGAGCGGAAGGCCTTGCCCTGCTCTGAGGTGAGGAGGGCGTTCTTCCTGGCTGCCTTCTTCAGCAGCCGCTGCAGCCGCAGGTTGTCCTTCCCGGGCTTTGGTAGCGTGNTGTGGGCTTAGCCCTGGGCAGGATTCTGAAATATTTATACTCAAGTCCTCCTCTTCCTCTCTCTAAAAGCTATGACTATGGAGTCAATAATGTGGGAGAAGAGCATCAGTCTTGGTTTTGGTACTCTCCTGAGGTAACCTCAGCTGGTCTTGAGGGTGGGTGTGGCAGGGG
>VZRS01011292.1:751371-799840 GCA_013398055.1 Ifrita kowaldi
AGGAGATGTCCTGGGGGGAAGCTGTATTGCCAAACCTGGAGCCCTTCCGCTCCTGGCATTAACACAGTGAGAGCTCCTGGGGACCCCAGACGTTCGTGTCTTGGCAAGTCCTAATGGGATTTGGAAGGAAATGTCAAGGGAAACAAAGTGGGTTTGAAATTTTGAAGCTTTGAAACATCTCCAGAGGCAAAAAGCAGGAATGTTTCATGGCTTTCCAAATTTTGGTTATTAATACTCTGATACAATGTTACATACAACAGAACAGCCATAAACTACGTGTCATTTGAATCAAAGTCAACACTGGCCTTGATTGATTTCAGCTGGCATCAAGACACCCCTGTGAAATGCAGGGCTTCTCAAAAGCTCTGTTTATCAGTGAGGAAGTGCTTTGTCACAGCACTGACTCTGGCTGTTCTCTTCTTGCTGCATTGAAGCACAGGGACAGTATTTTCCTCCAAGATGAAACCAAGTTTTCTCTTTCCCTTGGGAAGCTTTGCCACTGTCTTGCCTTTACCACTCATTCTTGAGTGCAGAAGAAATGGCTTGTGCTCTGGGTCAGGCCTTCTCTCCAAGGGCAATTGCAGCCCTTTGGCCAATGCTGGGCTGCTCCCGCAGGGGTGCATGGCTGCTTTTCCTGCTCTTTGTTGCTAATTCATCACCTCCTCCTTTCTGGTGAGTGCTGGTCAGTGGAGCTCAGTGACCACTGGTCAGGTGAGCACAGTGGAGCTAAGGGGCTGAGTTGGGGATAGAAAGATTAAACTAGTCTGTTCTCTCCTTTCTCTTCCTGAGCAAGCTGGGGAGCACCAAACAGCCTCTGACCTGCAATGACTCTGGCAACCCCAGGAAGGAAATCTGACTCTATCCTGGCTCTTGCTCAGCACAGAGTTGCTGAGTTTTGCTGTGAAATGAGGCATAAATCACTGAGCCCCTTAATCCCTGGTGCTGGATGCAACTGAGCATCCTGAAACAAGGAAGAGGAGGGCAGGGTGATGTCAGGCTTGCCCAGGGGGGCTGTGTATTTCATGTGCTGTGTTCTGTTCCTGGTGGCTGCCAGCCTGCTCTGGTTAATGTGGGTGTGTAACATGATACCTACTGTGCAGGAAACTATCCTGAACAGAACTCTGAAAAGTGCAGAACAGCTATTTGTGCTTGAGTGCCCAGTGCTGGCTTCGGGCTTGCAGCGCTGCTGTCAGTACTGGGCTGGGAAGGTGATCCATACCCAGCAAACGAGTGGTGTGTCTGCCAAAACTGGTTGGGGATGGGGGGAGAAGGATGACTTTTATTTTTTAAAAGCAGCAGCAGATAAAAGCACTGAAGAGGTGGCATGTTGAGCTCAAAAGCTTCAAGGTCAAGCCCTCACCATGGTAGATGAGCTGCCCTCCAGAGCAGAGGCTGTGGTGGGCACGGTATAGGCGGTGTCTAGCAAGTGGTGCACTCAGTACCAGAAAGACATGGATCTGTTGGAGCAAGTCCTGAGGAGGACCACAAAAATGATCAGAGGGATGGAGCACTTCCATGAGGACAGGCTTGAGAGAGTTAGGGTTGTGCATCCTGGAGAAGAGAAGGCTCTGGGGAGACTTTATTGTGGCCTTTCAATATGTAAAGAGGGCTTGTAAGAAAGATGGGGACAGGCATTTTAGTAGGGTACGTTGCAATAGGACAAAGGGTAAAGCTTTTAAACTAAGAGGGTAGATTCACACTAGATGTAAGGAGGAAGTTTCTTTTTGTGATGAGGGTGGTGAAACACTGGAACAGGTTTCCCAGAGAGGTGGTGCATGCCCTGGAAACATTCAAGGTCAGGCTGGATGGGGTCTGAGCAGCCTGATTTAGTTGCAGATGTCCTTGCTCATTGCATGGGTGTTGGATTAGATGACCTTTAAAGGTCCCTTTCAACTAAAGGTCCCATTCAAGCTATTCTATCATTCTCTGACTTACTTCAGCTGTAGGCATGAGAGACCTGCTGTTTCTGTGAGGGGGCTTGGAGGGGATTTGTGTCAGCTGGGGGTGACAACTGTTGGGCATTCCCAGTGTCTTATCAGCTTCATTCCTTAGGCACAAGGCCGTGATTAGGATTTGCTTTGTTCCAGGAGCTACTCTTAGAGGCAAGTCTGCAGTGTCCCAAAAAAAGGCTGAGAGCCTGCCCATTCCTTTGTCACATACCTGCTTTCCTCCCCAGCCTCATGGGTATTTTAGATTCTTCTGGGTCAGAAAACCAAAATGTCTCAGTTTGGAGGGACATGTAGGTACTTCTGTGTGACACTACTCTGGCTCTGTTTGTGTAGGAATTGGTGATTGCTTGTGGGGTTTTTTGTGCCTTTTTAAAAAATCTGCTGAAGGGTGAGCAAATACCTACATCTGATGGTAGGATTTATTGTGGAATGACTTAATCTGTTCTTGTTAAATGTGGTCCCATGGACAGCCTGTACTACAAGATGAGCTATGGTCCAGCAGCACTGGTAAACCAGATTTATAAGGTTGACCTGCTTCAGGCTTGTGTTGGGAATACTAAAGAGGCAGGGCAGTGAACTTCCCAACTGCTGATCAGCTCTTGGAGTGTTTTCCTTGTTCTATGGACTGCTGCACTCCAGAAAAATGTAGCTTCACACATGAGTCAGAGAAGGATCTTGCCTGGGATTTGCTGCAAACTGCCAGATGCTACTGAAGAGGGCATGGGGGCTCTCCAAGTCGAAAGCATAGTATGCACACACCAGGAAAATCCCTCTGCTCCCAAAGTCAGAGGCTGCTTCATGCTGTGTAGCCTCAACATTTGTTGTCTCTTACAATAGTCTGTGCTCTTAAAATGACTCTTGCTGCTATCTCAGCATCTCATCTGGCTTGGAACCTGCTGTGCTGTGGGTCTTGGAGACCTTATGGGTGGTAACCTCCATGGCATGTGACTGTATTGGAATCTGTGTGCTTGACTAATAGAGCAGCGAGATGCTAAGAGACAGCAAAAGGAAATCAGCTGTTAATTTATTTCTCTTCCCTGTCATGCCTGGCTTTGTTTTGAGTCTCCTTCAGAGCTTTGTGTGCTCAGGAGAAATTCTGCAACAGGGAATATTTGTCTTTTCCCTTGCCACCTAATGAAGCAAAAGTAAAGGGACAGACAGACTTGCTTCATTGCCAGTGGAAAGGCTGGAGCTCAAAACCCAGGGACAGCAGGGGAGGCACTGCCTGAGAAACTTGTGTGTGTTTGTGATAAGCTAGAAGAAACTGAACCTAGAAGTCAGGAGGCTTTCAAAGGGTTAAGTTTGCCTGCTGCTGGTTGCGTTCCCATGGGTGGATGGGCGCTCACCTACTCTTGGACCCCAACTGTTCCCCTGACTTGGCTCCATTTGCAATCAGCCCCAAATCAGGAAGAGTGGGGAGAGTGTCAGCATGCAGGAGTCATTTATCAAGAGATGGAAAAGTCATTTGTGTGCTGGAGTCCCTTGGCTGCACCAGCTGTTGTGCGTGGAGCAGATGGAGAGCTGCAGGAACCCAACACCGCTGCAGATGGTCCCAAACAGAGCTGCGGCTGCCGGGGGCTGTGGGAACGCTCTCTGCTTTAGTGGCTTTCTTGGGCTGGGGAGGAAGCCTGCTAATCTCCTCCTTGGGGTGGGAGACGGCATGGCAGGAGTGCAGCCATGACCTCTGCTGGGCGTGCAGCCCTCGGCATCTCCTCTGCCACGAGCATGGACATTCACAGCATGGCTCATTTATGCCGAAGGCTTATGGGTGGGCTGATTCACAGGGCTTTGTGAAAATGGGCGGGAGAAACCCACCTGTAATTGCTAGAGAAGATACAGCTTCTGTATAGCCCGGGGTATTGCTCATGAGAGACCAAAGGGTATCCATAACCTTGTGTTTTCTTGTCTTGCAGCTGAGCTTGGTCCTGGCTCGATGCAACCCTCCATGCCACTATTTCCTCTGCTCCACAGAAGATAATTGAAGGATGTTTCTCTTCTCCTGACTGCTGTTAGTCTGCTTTGGGTACAGCCTGACTCCTCTTGGGGTTTGAGCAATACCCCACACTGCCTCCAGATGGATGAAAAGAACTAGATCAGTTGGCAAAACTCATCCCTGTTTTAACTTTCCATGTGACTCTTTGGCTTTTTTTTTTTTTTAATCTCTCTGCTATGGAGATGAGAGGCTGTATCTCTGTTCCCTCCCCTTAAGTGTTGGAAGAGAGGGATCTGCTGCCCTGCTGAGCAGGCAAGGCTTTTGTTATGTGATTAAGAATTTCTCCTTTTGTGGCCCTTGGTGGCTGGGTGGTGGCAGAGAGGGAGCTCAACAGAAATCTGGTAGAAGAATTGGTGTTTGAAAGGAGGGCAGTGGGCAGGTCCTGAGTGTGAGAAGACTGCAAGGACCACTTGTCACCCTGTTGGTGCCAGCTGTGGGTAAAGTCTTCCCCTGTTTATGATGCAGCCTCTGTCCCTCTACATCATCTGCTTTGAGGGACTTCCATCTACTGGTCTCTGTGTACATCAAATTGCATTCAACTTAGTCCTGGTTTTTTTCTTTAGTTCCCAGATCATTTATGTGCCCATGCCAAAATGTTTCTGCCACTTTTCTGTCTCAGCAGGGCTATAGCAGCTTTGTTTCAAATAGCTGCTGCCTTCCTCTGCCTGTCTAAGATGGATTGGAGATTTCCTTTCCCAGGTGAGGAGTGCTGACCACTGGTATTATCCCCCTTCTCTGGAAAAGTGATTTGCTTACTCTCTAACTTCTGGGCTCCAGTGCCAGTGACTGAAACACTTCTAAAAGTCAGATGTGGTGGCATCTTGATCACTTGCCAGCTATGCTCCTGAAGCTGAGCAGGCTATCTGGGACGTGGCTGCTGCTCTTGTGCTGGAAGCTGTCTTGGTGAAATGGCATCCTAGTGAATTGTTTGTGGAGACCAAGGCTTGCTGTGAACTTGAGGAAACTGAGTCCCAAGAGTGGCATTTCTGGCCTTGGGCCTGAGGTCTGCAAATCAGCTTCTAGGGTTATTTCTGAACTCTCCCATGTCTTCATACTTCATGGTGTTAACATGTCCCCCGGCCCCTCTTTAAAGTCTCATTCCTACCTTATTCCCCTGTCAACATAATTTTGTAACTTGTTTCTACCCTCCTGGAGGGAGGGCAGCTTGTTTCTCCTCCTGCATCAGTGTGCTTTCTGCTTAAAACTTTCTGCCCCCAGATATTTTCTTTTTTTTTTTTGTAAGCATTTAATAAAATTTGAAGAAGATGTTGTAATGATGGCGACTCTGAGAATTTTGTTCATGTAGGAGTCTCTGCAGCAAAGCTGTTTTCCAAGACCTTGAAGCTCTCTGTTTGAATGTGAGGTGGAGGAGAAGAAGCATCAGTCTGAGTGACAAGAAGAAAAGGAGGAAAGGGGCTTTCTGTGTGCCTGCCCCGTTTAGATCCTTATTTTGCTGCATTTTTCATTGGGGGTAATTGCCTCTAAAAGGGGAAGGAGTAGTGCTTGGGTGTAGCCTGCAGAGACTTCCTGGGGAGTGATCAGCTAGGAGAAGCACAGAGCTTAGCTCCCCAGGTAACAGACCTGAGCAACATCACAGGCTTCAACCAAACTCACTGGTGATGTCAGCTATAAAAAAAAAAAAAAAAAAAGGAAAAAAATTTCCTCTGTATGCTGCTAATCCAGCTTTGATAAGGTCAGTATAGCTGTCTGTCCTGGAACCCAGCACACTAATGAGCTGATGACTCCATCTGGAACCATCTACCTTTTTATGGAAAACCTTTTTATGGGGGTGACCTTCCAAGCAATAATACTTTTATGGTGTAGAGATGATGAAGAGTTTCTGCTATCCTAACACTTTAGGAAAGTGTAGGTAAGGAAGGAGATAATTCCAATGTAACTTCTTGCTCTTATCTTTCTGCTGATTGGTACCTTCGTTCTCTCCATCATGTGCTTCTGGGAGGTAAGAATTCAAGGAGTCCTGTGTTCTTCAAAGCACTGAGCAGCATGGCCCCATTTTCCTCCCTTCAGCCCTTCCTCTGCTGTGCTGGGATTTTCAAGTGAGGCTGGAGCAGGAGCAGTGTGGTGCACAGAGATGTTCTGGCTTGAGGTGAAAACAGCACTACTTTGCATGCGTGCAAACTGGTTGCACCAATTTTTCAACACAGTTCTGTGTCTGGCTGGTGGCAATGATGGCTGAAAACTTCTCCAGTTACTATTCCTGTGCCCTGCCAGTTTGGAGAGGGCAGAGGAGGCCCCAAAGGCTGTTTGTGTGAGATTCCTTCTCTAAGGAGGGTTAATTTGCAGAGTATATTTTCTCCACTTAAAGCCCACAGGGACCTAGATGTGGTTTCAGTAAACAAGTGCTGTAATTCAGGATCTGGTCACAGCAGAGAAGTGAGAAGGTTATGGGAGACCAGAGCTCCCTAGTGGTGGTCAGGAAGCAGGGAAATAATGGCTCGGAGCAAACGTGTGCAGCACTTTACAAGGTACTTATATCTGCCAGGGGAAGTGTTTCCCCAGCTAAATCAGCTTTATGATGTGCTGCTTCTCCTCCCAGAGTAGCATGGTGGGTGTGCTCATGGTGGTGGGAGTGGCAGGGGGGTTACCAGAATGGTGAAACCTCCCCAAAAAGAAAAAAAGGGATGCTGCAGCCCAGATACGCTGGGCAATGCTAAGAGGGGATGAAGGGATGGAGGCTCATCTCTTCCCTCTGCAGGAAACTCTAGGGACTCGTGGCTGATTTTGTGAGTGAAGGAGAGCAGGCTGGTGCCACTCTGCAGCAGTGACTGGGCTGGTGTTAGTCAGTAGCTGACTGCTTCCTGTCTTTCCTCCGTTCATTTTTCACAGCACTGTGGTTTTTGCAGCACTGGCATCTCAGAGGCTTTTGCTGTGAGACCGTAGCTCTGTCTTCTCCTGAGACTGCTGCATTTTGAGCATAATAAGGACAAACTGTCACAGTGAGTGAGTCTTGCAGGATTAGCCTTGCCCTCAAAGCCTGGTGGAGAGGAGTGATGCTTTCCTAGTCCCTGTATCTGCTGGCTGCCTGCATCCCCCCTGCTGCCATGCTTCCCCAAATTACCATCCTGTTGGCAGTGTCCAGAAAGAGGGACTGGGAACCTCTATGTGGGCTCTCAGTGCTCGGAACTGGGGCTATTCCTTGAGGTGTTGCTTCACTACAATTTCTTCACCCATCTTGCCTAGATTATGCAGAAGGGGAACATAATTTTGGCAGCACCGGCTCTGAAATAAATCTGTGGGGGCTCCAGTGACGTTGAAAAGGGCTGCTTGTCTTTCTGTGGCAGGCTTCAGGGCTGCTTTATTTCCCAGCAGGGTTTAACAGATGATTCTACGTGAATGTATGCAAGATGGGATTGAGAAACATGGTCCATGACCATTGCAGTGCCATAAAACAGCATTATTTAAACTTGGGGGAAACTTAACTAATGGAAAACTCAAGTCTGTTTTGAGTGTTACATCTTTATGTAGCACTTGTTCTGCCTCGAGTCTGGGGGCTGGACTTCATCTGGTTCTCTTTCCAGGTATAAAATAATGATAGGCTCATTTTTATGTCCATCCTAATGTGTGCATGCTAATTAACATCTCTGCTCAACCCTTGCTTGCAGCTCTGCCCTGGGCCTCCTCTGCAATGGACACGAGTCTAGAGTTTCCAAATGACTTTGTTCCTTGAAATGCGTCTGCAGCTTCTGCTCTTTGAAGGAAAGGTCAGCCTTGGGGACACCTGAGCCTGAATGTCAGAGCTTTGCCTCCTGCCACCACCACCTTTGGGAAGGAAAATAAACAAGCTCAAAGAGCAGGGTGGCTATAAATACTGAGGTGGCAGCTGAGACACTGCTGAACAAGGTTCTGAGCTTGGTCTGTTGGTAATTCCTTGCCAGCTCAAGACACTTTCCCTGATGCTGCATTTTATATAGATATATGTACACACACATATATATCTACATATCTGTATATAAGCAGGATAAGAGAAAAAAAATGTATTTCACATTGACAAATTGGAGCTCCTAGCTGGAGCTAGGATTTACTTCAGAAATGGACCCATTGCAGGGATCCTGATGATGAGACAAGACAGGTGATTTCCCTGGGATTTTGCATTGAGTCCCCTGAGGGTTTTGCAGTGGAATGATTTGATTTAGATGAGAAATTTTCAGAAAGGTGTTTCATCTCTTCCTCAGAAATAGTGGTTTAGCAATGCTAAAGGTAGGCATTAAATAAATAGCTAAAAGTGTCATGGACTTGGGACTTGTGAGAATGATGGGAAGAATGGGGAAAGGTTGAGGAAAAGTAAGGGGAGGGGTACCATTGGGATTTATACACGTGAGCACTTCAAGGCATCAGAGCAGCAAATTGCAAGTGTAATTATTCAGTCAGAGGTGCTTGGTTGGGTAGGTGGGTCTTCCCCAAGGTTGTGGAGTGACTGTGAGTGGTTGCTGTGAGCACCTTGATTGGTCTCCTGCCTTGCTCACCTCCTCTGGGGACACAGAACAGCAGCTCCAGGCATTGGTCCTGACTCCTATCCTGTTGCTCAGTCATCATCCTCACTGTCAACCTGTCTCAGCCATTTAGGTGTAAATAGCATGAGGATGAGACCCAGCCCATATCTTGGATGGCCAAACCTGATCCCTTATCTTTGGAGAGACATCTAGCCTAGATCTAGGGTGTCCAAGCAGGGTCTCCTGAATCCCACAGGGATTGTGCCTTAATTGTCTAAAACAGATGCATCAAGGACATGTCCCAGAGCAAACAAATGAGCGATGGAGGAACAGTCTACCACAAAAATCAGAAATCAATATTAACTGAAAAAAACAAGAACTGCATTACTTACCGATGTGTAATTTGTTTCCATCTGAAATCATTTGCATGTTGGGTGCATCATGTTACTCAGTGTGGTTTACAAAATTAACAGGTGATTGTTCTTTTGAGATCATGTCAGGTGCTGGTTTCTTGTGACTTCCAGAGCCCTGTAGGGAAGTTCAAAACATCAGATGGAAAAGTGTTTACAGTAGCCACTAACTACAAGAGGTTTCTCAAAAATAAATAGAGGTTAAATAGACTTTTTAAAAGCATGAGAAGTTCCATCACCTAAAATTAGCGTGAAGAGGAGCTATCGAGTAACGCCGTTGCGTGCTCCCAGCTTCAGCCCTGCAAAGTTCGGCATCTCAAGTACTGGGGAGGTGAAGGGCAGAGGATGGTGATGGTGCCAGGACAGCTATTCTAGCAGAGTGGCTCCAGGCAATGAAACCAGTTGGAGGCTTTTCAAGTTGGCTGGTAAGATTTACTGCTTTGCAAAAGTCAGGGTTGCAAAATGCAAATTTGGAGCTGTGCTTTGATTGTTACCTTCCCGAGAGAGGAAGAGAGCAAACTCTGGCTCTGTCTTTACTTGTTCCTGGTGAGGGACGTGCTATGTGCAGAGGATGCAAGGGTAGAAAATGCTGCACTGGGAGCAGAGGGGTTTGGAGTTGATTAGTTTGGTGAATTTTGAGGGGTTTATGTGCAGTTTGACTCAAAGATCTCTGCTAAGACTGTTCAAGTGAGCTGGTAAGGATGGCACCAATGCCTGCCTTTGTTCTGGGCAACCTGTGAGCTGCCCAGGCACCACGAAGGTGTTTACTGCCTCTTGGCCTCGGGGCATTCCTTCCCTTTTTCCAGCTGACTTCTCAGGTTCTGCTTTCTCACAGCCTTTCAGGAGCCTTTAAGTGTGAATGCCATGGTAGCTGGGGGGTTAAACGTGCTCCCAGGAAGATGGGGGCATGTGAGAGCAGTTCCCTGCAGGTCTACAAAGCAGCTTTACGCCCAGGTTAAGCTTGGCTTGTTTCATATGGCTTTGGAGATGCTGGTGAGCTATGCCACAAAGCCAGCTCTGAAGGCAAATTCCTTCTGCTTCTCCCTGCTAAGCCTTGTTCCTCATTGTCTCCTCTCTAACCTGACTTTGAGTTGCTCTGTCGTGGATCAAGGTAGCAAAGCTCCTTCTGCATCCATCAAGGATCTGGTCCACCTGATGAGACTGGTTCTTGTGGGAAGGGAGGTACCTGCTGATGTTTTGGGGTAGGTGTCAGAGGTGAGCTCTCTGTTTGCTTTCTCCCTTTCTGCCTCCCTGATGTCTGGTGAGATCCTGCCTGGCTCTGCAGGACACACTGCTCCTTATTGCAGTGCAGACCTCTGGAAGGATTTGGGGTAGGGGTCTATCCTTCATACAAATGCCCTAATGCAATTAATTCCTCTTTGACTGACAACTTCAATGTCTCAAAACTGCCCTCGTCTTTTAGGAGCGCTAGTGACTTTGTGTGTCCCCAACACTGAAGATGTTGCTGGAAAAATCCACCCCAGGCAGTAACAACCAGAGCCAACCCAAATGGAAACTTAGGAAAGGAAACCCCACATTATGAATAAGAATACTTCAACAGATTTTAGAAATGCCCAAGGACACCTTGTATGCTGCTGTGCCACTGTCACCACCAAAACCACACCAGCCTAATGCATGTTCTTTGCAGCATGCACTGTGTGAATGATGCAAAGGACTGGCTTGTGTTGGCACACGCTGAAGTAGGGAGTGTTCAGATCCCCTCCTATTTCTTACCAAAGATGTAGAGTTTCTGTTCTTATAGGCTAAGAGGGTTACCAACTAAGTTTCACAAAAGGGGTGACACAGTGGAGACCTCCATGGAAGTGCTGGCTGACTCCCTCCCACCAGATGCAAGGAGGAGAACAGCAGCACCAGGAAGGGTGAACGGAGGCGTACGTAGGTAATGTGGTCATTAATAAGAGAATGCTTGTTTGTTGTCTTTTATTCTCCTTTTTATGCCTCTGAACATCTGCGATTTCATGAAGCCACCACCAGGAAAAGGTGCTGGCACCTTGAGGCTCCCCAGCCACTTCCCAAGATTCAGGCAGGTGAACCCACAGCTTGGCAAGTGTTTGCTCTGCCTGTATCTGAGGGACTGCTGCAAGAGGCGCATCACTGGGCATGGCAAACACTGCCCCAGGTCACTTCTGGGGAAACGAGAGGCAACCAGAGACAGAGATCCTGAGCCCAAGGGCCAAGTGGGTGGTATAAGAGGAGCCAGGAAGGAAAGATGGATTTTGCTTGGCCCTTTCGGGTTGTTTCAGATTCCCCAGGATCCTGTATCACCAGTAAAATGACAGTGGTCTGCTGATACTTAGAGGAGCAGGTTATGAAGTTTAAGGCTATTCTGATCTCTTCTTGACTGGCTGCATAAAACAGGTCATTGAATTTTGCCCAGGAACAGAAAATAATTAATTATATATATTTATTTTCTGTCCTTTCTCTGAACGGACTTACTTAGCCACTATCTGATCCACCTTTTTATTGACAGCTACTTCAATTAACTTGGGAAGAGTGTTCAATGAACATAGGGCATCTGCTCTAACCTTGAACTGCTTATTAAACCCCCCTGCAGAATCCCTTTCTCTGGGGTGGGATAAAGAGAAGAAAGGACATAGAGGAACTGTATAAAAATTTACTTTGCCTTCTTAAATGGATTTTGTGGTTCCCATTTCCCCTCTGCCCTGACTCATGGTTTATAACTGAAAAGGTTTATAACTGAATGTCACAAAACAGAAGAACACATCCCCACACTTTCCCAGTCACCTTAATACATTTTTCTGGATACGTTCAATTATTTCAAGGCCGATATCTGTAGAAGCAGACAAACATGCCAAAAGCAAAATATCTGTATCATGCAAAAGAGTAAAAAATGTTGTTTTGAAAGCATTCAAACATGACTTTGGAGAGAAGGGGATATAAAGAATCATTCAGACTGTGAACTCAAGTAAAACACATTTTCCTCATAAATAAATTCACTTTGGATAACTTAACCATTTTTGAATGACAGAAGGTGTCAGTGGAAGTTCCTCTGTAGCTCTGCCATTTAAGTGCAGAGGCGTGGGCAAGTCTGGATGAGGAAGGGCCTCAGGAGGTCAGCTTGCCCAGAGCAAAGTCTGCTTTGGAAGTAGACCCCTTTGTTCAGTGTTGGAGAGTAATGGGTGAATAGGGATAGGTATTGCTTTATCTCAGAAATTGGATCTCTCCTGGGCTGTGAAAGAGTACCAGTTTTATGGGAAGGATGTAGCTGATTTTATTTACAAACTCTGTAGTCTTTCATGAATGTGTAGGATTTCAGACTTCCAGGGTTGTAGAGGTTTTCAGATTAACTTTTCCAGTGCTTTTTCAGCTCGCTGGCTGAGTATTAACCAGCCATGGAGGCAATGATCCGTGAAAACGCTGCCTGGTGTGCAATGAGCACAGGGAAAGGATATTTAAAAAAAAAACAGAAAACAAGCTCAAACAAAACACACACACAAGCATTTGACCAATGTGCCCATCTTTATGCAGTTTGTAAAGCTATCAGGGCTAATGTGTGTGCACTGTGTGTAAAGGCATCTCCCCTGAGTGCACTGGCTGCTGCAATAGGTCAACCAAAAGCCAGAAAAGATGAGAAGAGCTGATTACAGCTTCCCTGCAAGTGGCCCAGCAGCACAATAAATTCCTGTGGCCCATCTCAAACAGCCAGTCTGGGTGTTCCTGCCTACCAAGAAGAAATGCAACGTTGGGCCAGGCTACCTACGGAAGCTTGTCTAGGTCTCTGCCCCAGCCTCCAGTTCCTGTTCAAGGAGAGACACTGGTTTGCTGTACCCTCTCCCAGGTGGAGATGCTGTCACAGTAAAAGCATGCCAGGCTCTGGCCTGAGGTCAGCTGGCAGATGGCCTTTTTGTGGTTTGAGACCCTGGTTCGTGTCTGTGACCTGCACCTGTGCTCTTTGGCCTTGGTGCTGTCTCCTACCCTGGCAGCTGGTGGCAGAGAGGGGCTTCTCCCATGACGGCTGCTTGCTGCACCCTCCCCCGATGAACTTGGGTGGCTTTTGGTAGCTGTGCAGGCACAGCTGGGATCATCTCTCCCTCACCTGGTCTCTGTGATCAGTAGGGAGTGTGAGGTACTTGGTGGTGGTTTGCTCCCTCTCTAGGCTGGCATGGCTGCGCTGTGGCAGCTCGAAGGAGAGCCCCAGTAACCTTGCTGCTGGTGCAGGGAGAAGAGATGATGTCAAGACAGCACAAAATATATATCCTAGAGCAGGAGAGTCTACAGTAACAAGAGACAAAGCTGATGAGGAAAATGTGGCAGGTTGTGAATGAAACTGCTGCGTGATTGGATCAAGAGATGAAATAAGGACTTGACAGAGAATGTGTGAAAAGCACAGGGTATGAAACAAATGTTGGAGAGGCCTGTAGTTAAGTGCTGAAGTGGATAGAGAGACCGAGAAAGGGAAGAAAAGACAAACATAAATGAGCCTTGGTTGTGAACCAGCTGACAGCAGAGCAAATGTAAGATGTGTGCATCAGACAAGCCCTCTTTACCGAGGGATGGAGAAGGTACCCTCAGTCCCATGGAAAGAGGGATTCAGATCATGCTGGGACTGGAAACAAGATGCATGACATGGACATGAGTGCTCTGACAGAGGCAGCCCACAGGATGCACAGATGTCCTTTGGGACAGTACTAAGCAGAAAGGCCATGCTCCCAGGCTGTGGTGATGGGGAAGACACAGCATGGCCATGACACATGATCTAAAGATGGATGTTGTCTGGAGCACTTGTTTGACATGTCCAGGAACTGAGCTGAGTGCAGGAACTGAGAGGATACTGCAGGCAGCAATGGTTGCTTCTCATCCATTTGAAAATGGAGCTGCAGCAGAGAAGTCTGGTTACCTGTCCCTCCCATCACTTGTACCAACCTCACGTTTGTCAGGACGCTCAGAGTGAAATCTGAGTGATGTGAGCAGTCCCCCCCTGCCAGTGTGCACAAGCAGCCCCACTCTGGTGCAGGCTCTGCCACCCTGCAAGGTGCTCACGCAGCTCCTGCCCCATGGCTGGCAGCAGATGGGCCCACGGGCGCGTTCAGGCCCCCACATCTGCTGGGAAGCACCCTGGTAAAAAGGCCTGGTAAGCCCAGGCTTCACATGCACTTACACACACACACACACACACACACACACACACACACACACACACACACACACTCTTTGTTTTGATTGATCTGCTCCTTGGCATGACAGGCCGGAGTTGTGGTGCCCCGTGGGCAGCAGGGACAGTCTGCAGCTGGCAGGTGGGCACAGGAGGCTGGTGAATGCCACTGCCAAACTGGGCCCACCTCAAACATGGAAGGAGAAACAGCTGGGCGCCTCTCCTCCCGTGCATCCCCACTCTGCTGCTGGTTTGGGCAAATATGGTATTTCTTGGAGGCATGCCCAGCTGGTGGAGAGCTTGAGGGAAAGGAGCCAGTGGAAGATAGCAAAAATGCTCGGCGGTTCTGAAAGCACAGCGTGAAAGCCGGTTTGCTGTGTTAGTGCTTTGGGCAGAGCTGCGGGGGGGAGCGGAGGTGATGATACCAGGTCTGGCCATGTGTTCCCAGGCAGCTGCTGCTCTCCTCAGCAGCACGGGGTGCCCACCCATCTCCCCCACCCAGCAAACTCCCACGTGAAGCCAGGGCGCTGAGGATGGATGCACTGTCCCCCTTCCCCCAACAAGTGACAAAAGCATTGGCTAGAGGGGGGTTGCAGGAGGGAGGCGAGGGAATAAGCTGCCGGACAGCTGGAAAAGACAAGCCAGACAGGAGATTTTAGCTCGTGCATGTTACCTGGTGACTGGGAGGCTGCAGCACTGTGCTCCCACTCCACGGCTTTAAAAGCTTATCTCTGCATTCTCAGATGGGGACCCTTTCTTGCAAGCAGCAGGGAAAGAGTGGGCAGGAATCAATCTGTGACCCGAGCCAAAAATATCGGCTGCCCCACAGGTCCTGAAGTTCTCCTGCAGGCGGGGAGGAAGGGGGTGCTGGAGCTGCCAGGCCCACAGGAGGGCACATGCTGTGTTGCTGGGGAGCCCTGCCAAGGGGAGAGGGGCGGGAGGGAGGGGATGGGAAGCTGAAGCCTGGGATATTTAGTGAAATGGAAACCGTGAACCAGAAGGTTGTGCGAGGCACTGCAATCCTCTGCTGGAATAGTCATGCAACTGTGCAGAGTGCTCTGGCAGCAAAACCACTCCAGGCACCCAGGCTCCAGCCACCTGGGGTTGCCCTCCCTAAGAAGTTCTTTCTTAAATAATGCTTTCATATCATGCTGAGAAAGCCTTACAAGCTCTTTTGCTGTGTTCCTCCTCTCTTTCTTTTTGCTCCAGGTCCCCTCAAGCCCTGGTGCGTGGCAGAGCCCCGGCAGTCTCTGAGAGGTGGGTGTGTGCCACACAGCACTCACACACAGGCACCCTTGAGGCAACACGGGTGCCAAGTGCCTCTGCCTTCTCACGTGCCTGTGACTGCTGGCTTCAAAGAGCTTTGGACACGGAATGTCCACAGGTCTTCCCCAGGCTCTCGCCCTGCAGCGCAGCCAAAACTCTTCGCATGTGGAGGGGCAGCTGGGAAGAGCCCAGAGGGGAGAGTGGAAGTTGCTGCTGTATGTTGAGACTGTGAGATCCAAGGTGCCACAACCAATTTTTTAGCAGTGATCATGCACCATGGAGCAATGGGGGCCCCCTAATTTGTTTCTGAGGTGCCTTTGCCTCAGATACCCCTCTTTGAGCCCTGCCTGCCTGTCTGGTTGTAAATATAGAAACATAAGCCCTGGAGGTTTTTTTCTCCAAACATGTCCCTCCCATCTTAGCATCATCTGTGCAATTCCTCCAGCTGCTCCTATACATGGTATGACCTTTTTTTTCCTCTTCCCTCGCTTCCCCCTCCATCTCATCCCCTCCCCGCCTCATCCCAGCTCCCTTCCCTTCCCTGCCCAGCTCAGGGAGTCTGGGGCCAATCGGCTCTTCCAGACGATCAAATGTCACTATAAGTTGAGAGCTGCATCACCTTGGGACGCTCACAGATCCCAGCCTGCCCGTCCCCTCTGACAGGGAGCTTGGTGCTTCTCTCCACTCCTCCCAGGTAAGTGGGATCCCTGGCAAGGGGTGCTGCTGGGGGGCAACACTGCAGAGGGAATGAGCCTTGGTTTGAATGGAGAAGCACCAGGGGAGGGTTGGGGTCCACAGGATCTGGGATCTGATGCAGGATCCTAAGGAAAAGGCACTTCTTCCTGGCTTTAGTTAGGCATCTCGCAAGTCTCATGTCACCCACAGAGGTCTGGGTGCTGTGAACTCTCAAGGATTAGTAGTGGGATAATAGATCCTTCCAAACCAACATGTGGGGCTGAAAATTAAGTGTGATCGCTAGGGACACTCAGCAGCAGGAGAAAAGTGCTGACCTTCCCTCCCCTGTCACCCAGAGAAAGGGATGGCTGAAGCAGGAGGTATGAAGGGCAGGACCGTCAGGGAGCTTCTGGTGGATGAGGGGGCTGTAAGTCTAGAGGGAAGTCTGAGAAAAAAAAAAAGTGGTCCTGGAAAACTGCCCCCTCTCAGAGGAAAGAAGAAAATTGTGAGTTTTGCATGGTCAGGCCAGCAAAATGCAGGAGTCTGAAGTCATGAATATGGGGAGCATCCCATCACCACTCTGAATTTACCCCCCTCCTCCTGCCCCTCTGCTCCCACAGGGAATTTCTCTCACAATTTTCTCATTTTCTGTGGGTGTGGGAAGTATTCCATGACTATATTTATGTTTCTTGGATCAGCTTCTTGCTCTCGGGTGGTGGGTATCCTACAAGGGCAGGAGGCACACCAGGACAGGCGACTCTGGTGCCAGCAATTTGGGTGGGAGCTGTGCCGCTGATGTGGGGGAGCTCCAGTGAGGCTGCAGGTGACTGCTGGGGCAAGACCCAGGGAGGTGGTGGAGTCCCCCGGAGATGTTCCAGAGGCACCTGGGTGATGTGGTTGAGTGGTTCAGGGGTTACAGTGGCAGTGCCACGTGGATGGTTGGACTGGATCATCTTGTCAGTCTGTTCCTACCTTGATGATTCTGACACCAAGGAAAGGCAGGGGATATAAGCTAAGCACGGCCATTGGCTTTTTGTCCTCTGTCTCAGCCTTGATATACCTAGAAAACCCCTTGCAGGGATCAGACAGCTGATAACACCCTGAAGACAAGGATAAAGGGGACATTTTGGGACAGGGGATTGGGATTTTGCTCTGTGTTAGTGGACCCTGCAGCAGTGCTTGAATCCTGCTACTCTGTTTCAGCATTGGAGAGAAACATACGCATCTGTTTATATATTTACTGATATAATATATTAATAGATATATTATAGATAATGCACTTATTGTTTAATATAATATGTACATATATTAAAAAATCCATCCAGTGGGTTTGCAGCGGCTACTGCTGGGAAAGAGTGGCCATGTGGTGCTTGGTGGATCACAGCCCCAGTCCTTGCCTGAGAGCTGTCCCTGCCAGGTCCCGTTGCCCATGCATGGCCCCTTTTGTCCTGCCCCCTTTCCGTAGGGCTCTTGCTACCTTGCCTACCTTGTATGGCCTGGCTTGGGAGGGGATGATTGATGGGTGGGTTATTTCCAGGGATGGCCTGGAGGTGCAAGGCAGCCCATTCCCCCTCCCGGGTGCATTCTCAGCTGCTAAGAGGCTTCTTGGGATGTGCTGGTTCTGCTCTTTCAGCTGAGGCCAGGAGCATTTGGGGCCAAAAGGGACGTGGTATTCCTGCCCACCTGGGGCTGAGGATTGGTGTATTTGTCCTTCCAGTGACCTGCTTGGCTTGAACAAAATGCAGAAAATAACCTTTGCTTTCACCTTGAAGGGGTGGGAGCAGGCAGGAAGTTTTCTGTCTGGTGAAACTTTCCCATGTGTTTTGATTTCCTTCCAAAGGGTGGGCAGTATTAACTAATTGATTTTATTACATCCTTAAACCTCAGTCAAGACCAGAATCCATTTTTCTGCCACTATGCAAACAAAGCCCAATTATTGCCTGAAGGTGCTAACAGCCTTAATCCTGGGCTGCATTTGCTGTGTGTAAAGTAATTTCCACCAAAGGGTAATCCCGAGCCAGCTGGAGACTTTCCATTGCCTTGGGGCGAACTTAATCCTAACTGCAAAAACTGCCGCTCTTAACAGATTGCTTTCTTTATTGCCTTTTGGATGTAAATATAGTCCAATTTTGCTGGCTGCTTTGATGACAGAGTTAGCTATGTGGATAGTGCTGGGCATCAAAGAGCCTTTCTTGTCCTGGGTAGCTGTAGCTATGACAGTCGGCATTTTGCCCCTGGCTTTAAGGGACCAGATGGCTTTTGAATGCCATGAAGTGGACAGACACCTTGTTCTTCTTGAAGCTAAAACCTTTTTACCTTTCCAGCCAGGGGCAGTGGCAGTCAGCTGCTGCCTTAAATGCCAGCTTTTTCTGACAGAGGGACCAAACCTGGTTGAATGTATGGCCCTTGCAAGGCTGAAATCTGTGATCTTCCCCGGGATTTTTTTTTTGCTCCCCCTGCCCTCTCTTGTGGGGTTCCTGTGTCTGGCTCATCTTTGTACAGAGTCTGCCAATACACTTGTTATTAATTCATTTTATCTGGGGCCAAGAAACCCCCTTAGGGCTGGGGTCTTACGGTGTCAGGGATGCTGGCATTCTCGCTCCGCTTTTATAGCACACGGACAGATGCCATGCAAAATCCCATTCGCATTTGCAGCGCTTGGATTAACAAATATGGAAGGGGGTAGGGGAACAGCCAATGTGACAACCCTCAGCAAGATGTCCTTAGAGCTAAATTGGAGACTAGATGAGCTCATTCCAATAACTGCTAATGGAAAGCCTGATTGCAAAGGCTCCCGTTGACTTCAATTGCCTTGGAAAGAACAGCGTGCGCTGCGCTGCCTGCCTGCCCTGCACTGAACAGACGCTCCCTCTCTGTCTGCACACAGAGGGTTCTCGAGCTGATTTCTTCACCATTTAGTGGTATTACTCTTCTTCTTACTGGAATGAGAGAGGAGTTTAGCCCACAGCCTTTTTGAAGTCCTCTTATTTTTTTTAAATCCTCCACCTTGGGAAGAAGGAAAGCTGCATTTATAAAGGCTTAATCCATGGGAGGATTGGCCATTGCCCTGAGTCTTTACAGAACGTGTATTTTGGAAGAAGTCAACAGCTGGCAGGTTCCCTCTGCAGGCTTTTGCCTGGAGAAGGTCTGCTGTCCTGTTGCATAAACCAACATACTATCAAGCATTATTACTAATAGCTTGAATTATTTTTGAAGGCTGAAATGAGACTGCTAATATGCTAGCCACTGAGCAGATAGCAAATGGAAGTATTCATCCTGAAGATTTTATGAAATCTAGACTGAAAAGACCAAGGGAGAGAGACCAGCAGTGTTGTAGCATTCAAGTAGTTAACAGAAGAAGCAGTGTGAATTGGTGAGCAGAAAAGTAATTTAAAAGCTGAAATTCCTCCCCCCTTCTTCCCCTGCCTGGTAGGACTAGAGTCCCCAAAGTACTCCTTGGGATGGCTGTTGCACTCAAGGAGTGGGCAGCCACAGCTACAAAGTTAAAAGCAGCCTAGGACCAAGAGACCACTGAACCCAAATCTCATGTGTCCTGCCAGTAGAATCCCATCCAGCACCTCAGGTCAGGTCATAACACAGCCACTGCTGGCACTACTTCCAGGGCAATGCTGAATGTCAGAAAGAGAATAAATGAGGAACTAGAAGAAAAAAACACTGGCTGTTTATCTCTCCTTGCAACATGGGGGTTTTAAATCCTGTTGATGTTAATGTATGGCGCCCAAGGTCATTGCTGGGGAATGGAGAGAATCCCTTATAGGGCAGGGTTGGAGCCTGTGGGATTATTGCCTTCCTCTGAAATAGAAAGCTGCTGAGCTGCAGTTGTTCCTTTTGAACCTAAGTCAGCCCACCTGCTCCTTCAAGACATCTCTCATATATCAGCTGAATGATGAAGTCATGAAAGTCGGGGTTTGGGCCAGCAAGGAGAAGTCTGGCTTTCTAATTTAAGATCTGCTGTGGATTTGGAGAAATTTCCAGGGGCCTTTCCTCCTCTTCTCCCCTGGCCTCAGGGCAGCTGATGCTTTTAGGAAAGCCAGTGTGTTGCATTACATAGAAATGGTTATATCAGCGTGAACTGCCTAACTAGGCATGTGGCTGGTTTTCATCTTAAACTAATCAAAATTATTGTTCACTCACTCACTCACCAGTTGTATAAACCAGACACACTTTTGGGTGCTGACAAATTATCTCTAGGTATACTGGTAGTTTCAGTTATTTTTGTAACTCTGAATGTGGCTTTGGAGCCGGCACCTTCCCACTTGTGGTAGCACAAAAGAAGGAGAAATTCCTCTAATCTTGCTGGAGTGATGGAATGGCAGATGGGTGCGGGAGGACACCCTGGCCTTGCCTGTCTCCCTGACCACTGGGGATTTTGTAATTTAAAGCTGGGACTAGGCAGCCCCTGGGTCTGCCTGTGGGAAGCAGCTGAGTTGATGGGATATGTCTTTCCAGATGATCTTTTTCTCCTCCTCTCCCCTTGTCCTCTGACATGTCTGGCAAAAGTTTGTGCTTCTCCCAAAATATCAGTGTTGGTGGGGAACTGGTTGCTGTGTGGGAAAGCAGGTGCTTGGCTTTTTTTGTCCTCAAATGTCAATCCATCTGCTTCTGCCTTGGTATTTTTTATGAGGTGCACTCACTAATAACACCTTTCTTCTTCTTCTTCTTTTTTGTTTGTTTGTTTGTTTGTTTTCCTTTTCTTCTCTTTCTCTTTTGTCTAGAAACTAATTGCCAACATGTCTGATACCGAGGAAGTGTAAGTAAAGAGAAAGTTGTCTGTGTGTTTATCTGCTCACCTTGGCTCCACACAGCAGAGCGAGGGCATCCCTGCAGGTTGCTGCTCTCTGCTCAGCCTGAAACCCCCCGAACCAGTGAGAAAGGGACATCTTGACTTAGAGGGTCAAAGACCCCTCGTGTCCAACACAGGACATCTCCCAAACACCTCCACCCAGCTCAGTCTGCCCTCCATGGTTGTGGCACTGCACCTGGAGGAGGGGAAATAAAATCCACAGTGCAGTGGAAGAGATGCTTTCTTCCCTGGTTTAACAAATCTAGAGTAACATGACCAAACCCAATGGGATCATTTGACACTTTTGCATCAGAAGGTACAGAAGGGAGATTTAGAGCACTCATGGGATCTAAGGAATCATGGACAGACCTGCAGTGGTCACTTAGCTCTCTCAAGTTCAACTCAACTTGTATCATTCTGTCCAGCTCTTAAATATTTTTTTCTGAGGATATAATTTGGCACCTTTTTCAGGCAATCCCTAACTAACACGTCTTTCCCCTAGGATGTGGCCCCAGGGTTGCTATGGGACTTGGGTTTCATGCAAGGGGATGGTAGAGCAGGAGAAGCTGGCAAGTGTGGGCAAGGAATGGGAACAGACCACGAGACTTGTGTTGTTACAGCCATGGGATAAACATTGAGCAGCACCTGTTTTATGCCAGATTTTATGAGACAGCCCGGGGTTCGGGGAGGCTGTAGCACATCTGGGTTGGTGTGGGGCATTGGCTGCAGGCTGGCTTGCCTGGCACACTGGGACTGAGGACTGCCTTTATCAGCCCCTGCACGGTGCTCGTGTGTGGGTATCATGTCAGAGCCCTGGCATGGAGGATTATTCCTGGATATGGATCCATACGCACCTTCAGGATCAGGAACACTATTTAAAATTAACCCAGACCCAGTCACTTTACTACTCTTAAACCCAAATATCTCCTGGGAGAGCAGAGGAAATGGGGGAAAGAAAAAACAACAGATTTTAAACAACATTGCATTGGGTTGCTTCAGTGTATGGTTTAAAGCTTGACGTCAGTACAGAGCGGGATAAATACTTATCTGGTTTCAATATCCTTTTTTCTTCTCTCACAGGGAACAAGGAGAGGGTAAGTCTTAAATCCATCTGAAATTGCTTTTGTGCAAGCCTGCAACATTTGCTGGCTCTGTCAGCTGGTGTGGTTAGACAAATCTGAAGCTTCTTTTTTGTGCTTCTGTCTGTCACCAGCTTCTGGTGTTTTTACACTACCTGTAGCACCCTGGCTGTGTTCGTGCTGCGGGCAGCCTGTGGGGTTTCAGCCCCAGATTGATGCCCTGGTGGGATGGGATGCTGCTAGTTTTTGTAGGGGCACTGCCATCTGCTGGCAATTTATTTTGAAGCTTTTGTATGTGTAATATATTCTGTTTTTAAAACATAAATCCTCACAATGTTTATAAGCAATATGCATAGAAACTTTTCTTATATTCAGAGGCCCTCTCTGCTACCTTTTCCCTTCTAATGCATGTGTAACCTTGAGTTTCCATTGTCCAAGGAAAAATTCAATACTTTATCATCTTCTTCCCCTTTTTATGACTCCTCTTTTTTATTTTCAAAGTAATTTAATCTGTTATTGGACTTGCTGATTTGCAAGTGGCCTCTCAGAAACCATCTTGCCCAGCATCCCTCTGAGCACAGAGGGCTCTGCTGTGGGTAACGTTCTACTGTTGTATCAAAGCTGATGGTTGATTTGTCTGCTTTTTTTTCCCCCCTCTCCCATTTCAATGCAGAGGAGTACGAAGAAGAAGGTAACAAAAAAAGTGGAACGTAATTTGTCTTTCTTTGGTTCTTGGTCCTGCTTTTCTCTTGTCTACACTTCACCCTTCTCTTTGGTGCTTGCTGCTAAAGGCGATCTGAAACACTTGATCAGTAAACCAGTTGGAAAAGAAAAAAACAGTCAAGTGTTTTGGGGCTGTGCTGTGCAGAGCCTTCATGTTACAGTGAAATGGAGTATTTGTAGGAGGGGGTGGTTATGATGTAAGCTGGGGGCTAACCTGTCCATAAACTTGTCACATTTTAGAGCAGGGGCTGGTGCAGAGCCCACATAACATGTTGTCAGTGAAATCCTGCCATTCTCATTTTGGCAGTGTCCACAGATTGAGTTTAAATTTTGAAATTGAAAAGAAGAGCAGGTTGTCCAGCTCCTGAGGAGCAGCCGACAGGGCACTGCTGAGGATAGAAAAGGCAAGGCAGAGAACCAACTGGCAAAGATGAAGTTTCTTACCATGCCTTTAGCTGGCAAAATGTGATTTGACAAGCTGTGAGAGACAGAGTACTGATCTGGAAAGATGGAGCATGAAAAACCCTTCTCACCCAAGTTGTTTCACCTTTTGTAGGCAGCAGGGAGAAGATGCTTTTGGAGATGTATCACTGTCTTTACTGGACATTTTTGACACACTGGCTTCAGTTCAGGCAAGTGTAGCTGCCAGTTGTCATCCTTCATTTTCCCAAGGTGTCTGGAACAGAGCTAAGGGCCAAACTCTTGGAATTTCTCCCAGGATCTGCCCTTAGTGTCTAAGGCATCTTCTAAGGGGTTGAAAGGAAAACCCTTTACTGGAGGTGGAATATTTGTATGTGGAGGCTGAGACCAGCTCAGAGACAGCGAGTTGTCCCTTTTGGGGATGTCCATTTTGGGGATTTATACACAGCAGCTATTTTTTATTTATTTATTATTTTTTTCCATGGATTCCTCCAAGTTGCTGCAACAGCCAAATTCTCATCCATGGTGGTGGGAACAGAGGTGCAGCTGTGGCCACGTTGAGATTGGTAGTTTCTGCTATAAGGTACATTATCCTTAAGTCACTATTTCCCTGGCATTGCCTCTGAACGGACCAAGGGCTCAAGAAAAGGAAGAAAATAGAGACACCAAACAGGTTGTAGAGCTGCCTTCAGTCATCATCTGTCTCTCTGGTCCTGCATGGAGTGGTAGAGCCAGGAAGGGGAAAGTGTTCTTCATGCTCCATCCTTCACGTCTTGTCAAATGTCAAAAGAGCAAGCAAAGGGTGTTGCTCCTGCGGACAAGCCTTCCTTAAAGGAGAAGCATTTCTTGCCTTTCTCCTTTCTTCCCTAACTGTCTACTTTTTGTTTTCAAGTATTTAATGACTGACATGAAATTAATAGGCAGGTGACTTTCAGTTTTTTTTAATCTGCATGACTGTGTCCTCTGAGGTGTCTCTTCTCCTTGCTCCATACTTTTGCTTGACCTTTGTGTTTCTTTCTGATGTCATCCATTTCTTTTCCATATAACTTTTCTCCATCACTTTCTAACCACCATTTTTCTCCAGGCCTTAGCTCACCCCAACATCAGTTTCTAACAGTTTTCTGTTTTCATTTTCCTGCTTGCTGTTGCTTCTTGTTCCATGACACTTGCCACCTGAAGCTCAGGAAGAAGGTATGTGACATGGCTCCTGCTTTCTTTCTCTCTCAGTGTGGAGGGAGAGTGTGTGTGAAGACATCCAGAGCAAAGGATTCATATCCAGTGGCCAGGGCTCTGTCTTGAGCCACAGACATCAATGCAATAGTGGACATTGATGTCGTTTATTGAGCTGGTAGGAAATTTGGCCTGTTTTATTTGTTTTAAAAAACCAATTATATATATGAAAGAAATAAAATGCATCTATATATTAAAAAAATACATAATATACACACATATATAATTTTTATATGTGTGTGTATATGCATATGTATATGTATATGAAAACAAACATATATATATTTGTTTTGTTCTACCTTTTTTACTCAACTGCTTGACTTATTTTTAGCACAATGGTGTCAAAATGAATATTTTCAAGGGAGGGAGACACCCTGCAAAGTTTATATTCATCTGGTAAAATTCAGGAATGAATTTGTTCAAAATTTCAAAAATTGATAAATGTTGGTGAAAAATTTTCACCATTTGAGAAAAAAAATGTGAAGCAAAAGAAATGCAGCAGTTTTATTTTTGGTTAAAAATTCACTAAAAGTTGGGTTTAGGGTATTTTAGCCAGCTCTAATAAGGAATAAGATATTGGATGCCTTTTTATGCGGTTTTCATTTGTGGTCATATTCCCATATTTCAGTAACATTTATAACCTCATAATGCGCCCATAAAAATGTTATTTTTAATTCTCTCTCACCCTGTAATTCCATCATTGTATATTCTTACCCATAACGGCCTGGGAGCTTGGCAAACCTCAGGAATGTTCCAATAACATATTGCCTGTTTTAATTTTCTCCTCCCATTTCTTTCGCTGTGTGACGTTTCCCACCCCCAGAAGAGGCTCAGGAAGAAGGTAGGTGAAGCAGCATCTCAGCCCTGCTGGCTCCTGCAGCAGGGCTTGGTGCTAATGTGCACCTCGATTTTGCAAGGTGGTAGAAGAAAGCAAGAGACAAGAGAGATGCTGGGACAAACCACCTGCAGGCAGAGGGCTTTCCTTGTCCCTTGCACAAGTTTCACTGAGGATACCCCATATCCTCGAGTATCAGTGCAGACACCTCTGCTCCCGTTTCGGGGAGGGAGCAGCAGGGGAAATGTGGATACCATCCCTTCATCCAAGACACAACATGCTCTGAGGCTGATTTTTAGCCCTGGGTGCTTGTGTGCCATGGAATAACTGGGGTCTGGCTAGAAAGGGTTCTATCAGGTGTCAACTGGTTTCTCCTACATAGCTTGGCAGATCATGATCAGATGGATTTTGACTTCAAAATCTCAAAATCCATCTGTGGTAAAACATGCTTAGCCCTATGTTATATAGTGCATATGCTATAACATGTCATATTGTATGTAATATATCATATATATTATAAGTTTATAAGCTATAATATATCATATGATATATAATATACATAATACTGCAGAATTATAACCGTAGATGCTGATAAGTAACCCCAGCTGGCTCCCCACATTGCACACAGCACTGGCAAGGTGGGACAGACAGGGCAGAAGAGGGGCTGGAACAGAAACTCACCCTTTGCACTCGAGAGGTTTGGGATGCAGTGCTCCAGGTGCAAGGAGCCAAAGGGTGTGTTGGTTCCATATTTGCAAAGCTTTGTGCTATGGGCATATTTTAAACAGGGGTAAACCTGTTTATAGTGCCACAATAGACCCACTCTGAGTTTGCAGAGTTTTTACAGCATCCAGGTCCAGACGGTTTTACATTTCTTGTATCTGTGCGTGCTCTGGTCACCTGTCTCTATTTCATCTCCTCTGTTTCTTTATTTCATACATCCTGTGCTTTGTTTTTGTAAACCCTTTGTTGCATTCACATACTCTTTAGTCTAACTGTTCTCGTTTTCCATCTCATTGCTTTTGCTTCCTGCCACATCCCACCTGATGAAGCTCCTCCGGCAGGTACGTGCCATCACCTTCTGAACTGCTCCCTGCTGTCTCCTTGGTGGTGGTAGTGGGGGCTCAAGGGTGGTGCAAGAGGAGCAGTACCAGTTACTTTGCCTTTCTGTTCTGTTGTCTTTGCTTTCCACCTCCCCTCTGTGACTGGCTCTGCCGCTGGCTAACACACAGGAATAATCTCAGTGCAAGATCCAGCAGAGTCGGCTCAGTGGTAACCCGGCCCCTCTGCCACCCCTGCCCTGTGCAGGGCTCACCATAAAGCCCATCTAGGCAAGGGCAGGAGCTGTTCCTCTAAAACTGGAACTAGAGAGAAGTTTCAGCATGTGACATTTGAGCTTACTGTGAGATTTTCCCTCTCTGATATGTTTTTGCCCCTTCCCTTCACGTGGTGAAGTTTTTTCCCAGCCACGTGTGCCTCAAATTCCTTTTTATCTCCAGGCCATTAGCATATCCTTTACTGGAATAAAACTTTTCCCTCTGAGTAGATTTTTCAGCCTATGAAAGGGTTTCAGCTTATTTTATCTCATGTAACAATGTGTTTCTCCTAATGTTCCTTTGCATCCTGTCCCGTGGTTCTTCACACCTAAAGAAGAAGCTCATGAGGAAGGTATGTGACTCCTGGATTCCTGTCTTTCAGAGTAAGCTCTGGCTTAGCCAGTAAACCATAAGATGGCAAAAGGAAACAGGAGTTACAAATAGGCATATTAATTCAGACTAAAACTTGCCACCATTTTTGTTTTTGTACTGTCCGCCTTTGTGTTCTGTCTTGACATTGACTGCACTGTCGATGTACGTGGTAATTGCTGCATGAAAAAAAGCTTGAAAACTGCTGGGAAATGTAAACCTCTTAAAAGGATGAATGTTGAAAAGCCTTTATGATGAGATTGGTTGGGTCTCCTTGGGAGGCTCATTTTGGACCATTTGGGGTGGATCTGGCCTCCAGACTGTATGCAGAAATGCTCATGATTGGTTGACATTCTAACAAAAGATTTCCACACGTCTTTTTTTCAGCTTAAACTCTGTGGGAATAGAGCAAATGGTGATAAATTTGATGCTTTAGCTTTGCAAATGATTAAAGATGTTTTTTTTGTTCATATAATGGAGTTTCTAGGCCACTGTTTCATGGCAGTACTTGCAGCCACCCAAAACCTGCTGGCCTCAGGTAGCAAATCCACTTGGGCGAGCATCAGGGTTATGAAGCAGCGTGCTGCCCCTGGCTTTGTGCAGGACTGCAGGAATGGCTGTATAAGACAAATCATCTGATACGGCCGCTTAAATCAGCTTTATGTTTTCAATATCTCAGACCATTTGCACCCTCACTTCCAGTACTGCTTTTCATATCCATACTCATTTTATTTCCTTGCAACATATTCTCAGTCTTTCCCTCCCCCTCCATTTTGCCCAAGTGAAAAGTTGTTCTGATGTTTCTAACGCTCTCATCTTCCTTTGCATTTTGCTCTGTGACTCTTCCCACACGCTAAAGCTCATGAGGAAGGTATGTGCCATGACTTGTGAATTCCTCTGTTTTGGACTGGAGCAGTAACTCGTGCAGGAATTCTGGAGGTGGTTGAGGATGAGCCGGTGCAAAAAATATCCTCTGCACGGTTGCTTTGCTCTTGTAGGATAAGCAGTGTGATGAGTAATCGGTACTAACTGCTGTTTGAAAACAATGCCTGAGGCACAGGCTGGGCACTGCTTATGTATTCCCCAGCCTGCCTGATGTCTCTAGCCAGGCTATTCGTATGGACACCAGTTGGTACAGGATAGTGTTCCCCAAACCGTGCCCCGGGGTTAGAGGGGGGACAGCCGTGTCCCGAGGCAATGCTGTGTCCCTCAGTTGGGTGCACCTCTTCCCCCATGCCCCTGCCACTGCACAGAAGCAGGACTCCCTTTTGCAGCAGTGTATGGAGATGTGGGGAGACTTGCACCTGAAGTCATGAGCGTGTCAACAAGTGACACGGTGTCATACCTACATTTTACTGTTGGGGTTAGGATTGGACCAAGCAGCACCGTTTTGGTTGGAGCATATTCGAGAAAAGATGCAGTGTGTGCTTTTTCCATAACTACTGGGATTTTTCTGGGTTAATGTCCATTATGCAGAAGCAGGGGTGGCAGGGTTGCATTTTTACTCAATTTTATAACCCGAATTAAGGTCCAGATCTGGTAAGGCAATCTGTGTGATTGGCAAAATAGGTCATGCTTATTAAAGCATCAGTCTGGCAGCCCAAGCTCATTTACCTTTCAACTGCCCTTCTGCCTGCCCCTCTCTGCTTGCCCACCCAGGCTTCCATGGGATGCTTTATCCTGCAGGTTGGAGAGCAGTAATATGCTCATACCCACCCTCCCTCATCCCTACACACCAGTGGTGAAATCCTGGGCACCAAGGAAATCAATGCCAGCTCCTCAGAGCCCACTGATTTCCGCAGTGGCTGGGATTTCTATGCACATGAATAAGAGCAGGTTGTCTATGTCCTTTTTGCACATTCGAACCTATGGATAATGGACTTGCTTTAAATACAAATAATGGTTTTGTCAACCAAAGGCTACCAGTGGCACTTGATTTATAACATTATGAATATATATGTTAATAATCTGCATCTGTTATATAAAAACAACCCTTCCTCTCCACAATTCTAATTGACATTCATATGTGCCCTCTATTTCTCACTTAATCTTATTAATGGTTTTTATGCCTTTAACACCCCCTCCACCACCTTGGCTAAGGAAAATGTAAGGGTTTTTAATTATCCTCTGTTTCTTGCTCTAATTCTCTTATCTTTCTTTGCATCTCCTTCCCTGCTACTTCCCTTTTAAAGAAGTCCATGAACCAGGTATGTGACTTCTGAATTCCTCTGCGTCAATCTGAAGGGTTATTGTGTGCTGGAAATCCAATTCCACTTGGCAATTTCACAATTGGGTCATGTGCTGAATTGGGACAAAACGGAAACTTTTCAACCAACCAGAAAAAAAAAAAAAAAAAAAGAGGAACACATTGTTTGACAGCTATTGAAAATTATGGTTTTTATTTAGTAAAAACATTTTGTTCCAACTTTTTTTCCCTCTCTCTTCTATGGAAGATTTCCAAATTTTAAAATGAAAATTTTATTTTAGATGCTTCTGAAGCATTGCCTTTATGGATAATGTGGGATATATATAGTGTAATGCAAGAACAAATCTGGAATGAAAAGTTGCCACAAGACAAAAACTGAAAAAGTTCTGTTCCGGAGATGTTAATATCTCTGCAACCTTTACGGTTGTGAAACGTTTATATTTTTTTAACCACAATCTCAGCTAAATCTACGTGAGTTCTGAAATATTGAAATTTAATTGAAACTATGATTTATGTTGGAAAATTTTAACAGTAACTCTAGTATTATACTCAGGAATTCAAAGATGGTGGAAGTAAACATAAAAATTAAATATTAACGATAAACTGTAACTTGCAGCTTCCTCACACCTTTGACCAGTCATAATTTCCTCATCACTCTGTGATGCATAATAATGAGGATAAAGCTAACTGCTGCATGAAAAATGTAGTAACATTTTTTGTAGACAAACATCTCAATGTATGAGCTGTAATAACAGCCGCTTACTGGACTCGGAGCCGTCCTCACAGCGCGTATGGGAATGGTATCATGTTTGTTACCTGGAAAAACAGAAACTGAACTTGCAGTGTCCTCTAAACTGTCTGTGGAAATTATTCTGTGCCATTTGGAGTAGCTTTATTAAAGCAGTCACATCTCAGCAGCCTCCCACCCCAGCTATTTCCCTCTGCTGTCCACAGAGGGAGAACAGCCTCTTAGTTCAGAGCAGATCAATGCCTTTGCCAGTGCTGGAGTGAGGTGAAAGCTGATTGATTTTTACATGACTTAATACTTCAACATTCATCTCTTCACTGCTTCTCATATCTCTCCTGTTCTCATCGCTTCTTGTTTCACATCCTTTTCTTCTCTTTTTAACCATATTCATTTTTGTCTCTTAATCTGCACCTAAGGTTTTTCTGACTTTGATTTGCACAAGCTAAAGGTCATTGCTTCCATCACAGTTGCTTTGCCTGCCTCTGTATCTCTTTTCCATGGTATTTTTTTACCTACTCACTACCTGAGAGCTGGTTCTCTAGCACTGGCAGATGTAGGAGCTTGAAATTTGTGCAAAACACAAGGTATTAACATGATATGATAAACAATAAAGCCCCCCCACGCTTTCTTTTCTCTCAGTAACATAACTCACAGTAAAACCAAAAGAAAATGTAAATATGACAAGCTTAACAAAAAACTTTTACGTCAGAAGAAGACTGTCCCAGCTTTTCATGTAACTGCATTATTATTTAGTTTCTGTTATTAATGCTGTCTTTGCCTGTCACATCTTCTAAGTCACAGCTTTGGCCTGCACAAGTTCACAGTTGTTGCTGTTGTGGGATTCTTGCTCTAATTCTTTCATTTTTTCTTGTTGGCTCTTTCCACCTAACCAAGATCATGTTTGTGACATCTAAATTCCTATGTATTAATCTGAAGCATTCCTGTACATAGGAATTTGAAGATGTTGAAGAATCCCAGAATCATGAAGAATCAATCCATTCTTGAAATTCCCTAAAAATTATCTTCCCTATAGGAAAGTATAAATACTGTTTTTAACTGAAGGATCACCATCTAAGAAGCTTAGAACAGACTTTTTCAGTGCCCCTGAAAACTTTTAGGGCTGTGACTACCACACAGCCCTGACAGAAAGCAGGTACCGGAGCTGCAGAAACCCAAGCTGCTTACACTTGCAGGGAGTGGATTGCAGCAGGATTCTGGCACACAAACTCAAGCATTTTCTAGTCCTTTGCAGCAGAGACAAGCTCTGTGCACAAATATTGCCAGTTCTGCAGAGCTAAGCCCTCAATCTGCCAGCAGAGATTCTTAGATGGTGGTGCTTCAGATGCAGGCATAGGGATACATCCAAAGCAGTACCTCCTTCAGTAACTCTCACATCCTCATGCCAGCTCTGATAGGTAAAAGGGCAGCTGAAACCTAGGTAACACTAAATGCTGGTAAAACTCTCTTATTGGGTATGTTTTCTTTCAAATTTAAGGATCACCAGTGTTACTACGGTTGCCCATGGTTTATAAATTTGCATGATTTAAACTGTTGCAAATCATCAACATTCAAATTCCCTTTATCTATTGTTTCTATGGCATCTCCTCCCTATCTACTTCATACCCCACTGTAATTACACTCCTTTTCCACTCTTATTAACAGTCCATCCCTATAACTTGGTCTGCAAATTATACTTCTTCAACCCAGTCTTACCAAAGTTTGAGGTGATCCCTTCCTGAATAACTTATTTCTAATTCTTTTATCTTCCTTTCCTGTGTTTTTCCCCTGACACATCCTACTAAATGAAGCCCCCCCTCCAGGTATGTGATTTAACTTCTAAACTCCCTGGTGTCTGTCTGCTGGGATGGTGTGTGTGAGAAGTGAATACAAGGTGACAGGGGATAACAACCTATCAGTTAAGGATGGATTATAACTTGCATGCCTTTGGGGTGGTTCTATTTTAGTTTAATATTTTTTCTCAGTAAAGTGTAATCAGCAGTAAGGAGGAGGAGAGTTACTCCTTGCATGACAATTTCACTAGAAACTGAGGGAACACACATATTCTATTGTGAAGGGGTATCTCAGCAAAAAGTCTCCTTGTGGAATGCGTAAATTCTGCCCATTCTGCCCTGTGATATGAGAATGAATGTTTCTTCCTGTAGGGAAGGATTTATTTCAGATTTCAGAGCAGAATTTGCCCCATTGACTCTACATGGGGAATATAAATACTGTGAGAATTTGTGGGTTTTTTATGCCTGCTTTGCAAAATATTTGGTGGTGGTGTGTGTGTGTGTATGGCTGAAAAGCAAAATCTGCCCTGCAAATTCACACTGCTGATCTCTTCTCGCTTTGCCAAAACCCAGAAGAATGACATGTAGACCTGCACAGACTTCTAATGAACCTTTTCTTCCTATGAAGTAATCCGTTTGTAATTTTACATTGCAAATGGATTTGAAGAGCAGCAGTACATTTATATAGGCATCAAAGTGGTCTTCAAGGAAGAAAATGGCCCGAGCCATAGATCTAGAAGGGAACTGAGCTTCTTTGGAAGTTAGCTGAACGTTGATGATGAGTTATGGCAGGTATTTCAGCAGGTTTCTGAACCACACTGTGTTTATTTCAAATGGCTGAAATACTGCTGTAGTAAAGGATGGGTCCAATTGTGCTCTGAGAGTGCTGGCTATGTTCATGTGCATATTTCCAATCAAGGTAAACCTTGGTACACTGTGCTGTCAGATTGTGCTTTATGTCATATGATGATTAGAAGTGTTTTTTAAGCACTGCACTATTATCATAAATCTGCCTCTTTTACCTTTCCTGTTCTGTGACTTCTTTTTATGAGTTATTTCAAATGTAAATATTTTACCTCTTTACTTCTTGACTTCTTTCTTGGCCTCCCATTTTCCTCTCTGCCCCTCCTCCCCATTGGCTCAAAAGCTCTTTTGGTGTGTGAAGTAACAGGTTTCTTGTTCTCATTCTCTTGTTTTCCATCGCAACTTGTTCCATGACACTTCACACCTGAAGTTCATGAGCCAGGTATGTGACACGACTTCTGGTTACTCCACCTAGGTGCAACATGAAAGTGTGTCTGTGTGTGAGAGAGGGAGAGAACAGGAGTCCTGAGCTGGTAGAAGAGAAGAAAACAAGAGAAACAAATATTAACCACAATGATCATTTGCAGCCCTCTTCTCCTTTAACCTCCATGCTTACTGCTACTTTAACATTACAGATTTTTAAAGGCCTGACAGTCTCTCCAGATACCTTTTCCTGCTGCCCCAGTTCACTAATTCCATTTTTTTCCCCCCTTTCATGAATTTCCTGGTCTCTTTCTCAGGATTCCAAGAGCTTTAAATAACTGTTCTGTTTTTTTTTTTCCTATTTCCTGTCCTTCCATCACTGCTTGCACCATGACACCAGCAGAGGAAGCTCATGAGGAAGGTATGTGATGAACCTACAGACCCTCATCCTTTTTCTCTTTCAGTGCTGGGGAAACTGTCAAAAACACTAACATTGTTCAAGAGAAAAGACAGTATGGGAGGGAAATGATCTCTCTAGATGGATTTCGCTGAACATGGAGAAAGGGCTGTACGTTAGCCACATCAAATCACCAAAAAGGTGTTTTTTCTTCTTTTTCCATCTCTGGAAAGTCCAAGGTTCCCAGCATAACAGGGAGGGAGTGGGGACAGGTGCTCTTAGAACAGTGCTGGTTGTGGATTGACTACTGTGCTTCTTCTCTTTTTCTTTTGTCCTTCAACCTACGGCCAATGAAGAAGGCGAATACAATGATGGTAGCTCAGTGTTGTCTTAGGACAACAAAGTCATCTTTCTAACATCTCACTCTCTTTTGTGTGTCTGTTTTTGTTCCTCACTTTATTTTAAACTCAGGAACTGGGCCAAAACATCTCTGCTGCAAAGAATTGCTCACTGTGCATATCCAATCACCCTTGGGGAGTCATTAGTGTATTGAGAAGCCTCTACATCCTCATTAGGATAGTAGATGGTGAAAATGAAGCTCTAGAAGCTTGCTCTGGACTTGTCTTTTAGCCAGAATCTGTTGTATCACAGCACTCATCAGCAAAACATCTCTATCCCCCAAAAAATCAGGAAAGAATCTCTTAAATCATAGTGGCATATTTGAAAACGGAGCTGAGCCCTGCATAGCCATAGTCAGCCTTAGAAGGTCATGGGCTCCAGGCCTGAATCTATAGAAATGTAAACTTCTGCTCAAGCCATGCACTTAAAATTGTGCTAAACATTAAACATGTGAATGAATTTATTCAGATGGGTGGAGCTAAATATAGCCTGGTTGTAATACATGGTTGAGTGGGTGCTGGAGCTCACAGGTAGGGACAAGACTCATGTGAAAGGGCCAAATCTGAATGTGTGCAGGGTCAGTGTTGCTCTTGTATGAGACAACTTAGCCCCCTCCTCAGCCAGTTTAATCATATAGAAATGTTCTCATGGAGTTTTAGAGGCTGTTGAAGTAACTGGGTTCTTCCTGACTGCCCCAGCCCCTAGAACACCCAGGCAAAAGACAAAGCCCAATGTCACTTGAAAACACCCTGCATTTTCTGTGCTTTCTTGTTTTATTTTGCTTTTGTAGATTTTTTTTTTTTGGTTGTTGTTCTTTTGTTTTAATTTTCTTGCTCCCTTTTCAGGCTTCTTTTTTAATTTAGGGAAATACCCTGAGGACCTTCCTGAACCCCTCTCTGTCTTTCTTTTTCTCATTCTTTTCTTTTATTTTTAATAGCATATTGATTTCCTTTTTTTCCCAAGGACACAGTGTGAGTTAGATATGTTGCTTCTGAGAAGTGGGATTAAGGGAGGGCATTTAGGGATTTCTGAGTGAAATAAAGGCAGTTAAGATGGATTCCCAGAGAAGGAGAGCACCGTGTGAATATCTCATAGATTGGGCAGGAGAAAGCAAGGGTGGTGGTATTTTGGTGGTGTATCCGCTCTCTGCGCTAAGCCTTTCAGAAACCAGAAACTCAAAGACTCTCTAATCACCAGGGCAGTGAACTTGGATTTGCAGTGTCTCTTGCCTTCTTTTGGCAGGGTTGTATGTGGGGATTTTGTCTCAGCCCCATGGTTCGTAGTCAGAATGACCAGACTGTCAGTCAAAATCCAACATAGGAACAGGAATTTGCTATGACAATTCCTGCTTGTCAACAAATTTTGGCCCAGTTCCTTCACTTGGTGTTACGAAAGAAGGGGCATTTCAAAATAAATCCCATCCCTGGGCTGCTTTTGGTTCATACAGTATGAACAAATGCTAGGCCATGCACTGCAGAGGATCGATTTTCTTATTGTTTATTTTTTAATAAAATACCCCTTTTTCTGGTTTTCTGGAGGTACCTTTAAGAATTCTAACTACAATTTCTTATTTCAAGAACAACTAACCTTAAATTTTTCTTTTTATTTTTACAATTGTTTGCTGGAGTGCTGATTTGTTGGCAGCTGAAACCAAATTCACACAGTTATTGACAGACAGGTGTCGATCCTGGCAACCAAGGTCAACAAACAAAACCAGTCCTTTCCTGTCTACTCTTTTTTCCCCCCCTCTCTTTGAAGTGTTACTAACTGGCAGATTTAAGCCAAACAGGAATGTCTGTGAAAATTATCTGGGTATGTCGTGAAGGAAGGGAATCCTGTATAAATAACATACCTGGTAGACTGGTTAATCATGATTACTTTTCCTCTCTCCAGGTAAAAGGCAGTTTAAGCTAACATGTTAAGAAGCTCACTGGCTATTTGAAAAGCAAAACAAATAAAAATATAACTGGAGAAATACAGAAGCACGCTGTTGGCTAATGGTATTTTTCTTCAGGAGTGATTTGGGACTTCCTTTATAGTGGAGCAGTCTAAAACACATTTGTAATTACATGCTGTTTATTTTCTTAGCATTACTCTGGCATCTGGAGGCCTCAGCTGAGATATGTTTTGGCAGGCAGTGTTCTTGCAGTAAACGAGAAAAGTCTACCCCCTAAAATGTCATTAATGAAATTTGTATGGGAAAGAGTGAGAAAAAGGAAATATTGGTTTCTGATTTCTTTTACATATCTCTCACATCTTTCCTCTTGATTATCTCAATAATCCATTTCCAACCACTCTCTCAATTTTTTGTTATCCAACACCCTCACATCTGATTGCCTCAATAAATATTTTTCCAGTATAGGTTTTTTGCTGTTTTTCCCTCTTATAATATTTCATTTAATTTTTTCCTCCTTTTTTTCTATTTGCTATTCCAAATTTCCACCATCAATCCCAAAACTGCTGGATGCAAATCAGCATTTGAAAAAATAAAATATCTTTCTGTATTATGATATTGATAACAGGGCTGCACCCACTACTGAAGAGGTTATTTTTACTTTTACTTTACAATTTTTTTTTTTACCATATTCAGTAGGCTGTGAAGTTTTTAACCTCAGTTCCTCCCACTGAGCCAACACAGGGAGAGTCTTGTACTGCAGAATCCATCGGCATCCCTGAAAGTTCAAATGTAGTGTGTGGTATGAAAGTCAACCTGGGTCTCTGAGAGAGTGGGCCAGAATAAACACACAGGTTTAATTTATTTCTGTTTGTGAGAGTAACAGCACTGAACTTGCTGGCATTATGCTGGAGTTAATAACTTAAGTTTTAAAAGAATAGCAGGGAGGGGAGTTGACCGCAAGCACAAAAGTAACTCCTAAGACCAGCACATGTCCGAGAGCCAGGGAGAGGTCACTTGTTGCAAGGGAGCAGTTCTGACTGCCAGCAGGCCTAGGTTGGCAGTCTCTGTGATGGTTTAGCCTGCCTATCAGGGCATTTTGCCTCTCCTGGAAATGAAAAGACCATTCCCATTAATGCCCATGGGAATTTTGCATGCACCTCAGCAGGAGAGGATGCTTGCTAAGAGAGGATGGCCTTTCCAAGCTGGGTTTGAGGAGCACCACACAGCGCAGAAGAATAAGCATCTTCCCCATGGCACCAAGGTATCTCAGGGATGTGTGCCCTAAGGTGTCTTGGAAGCCAATGAACCTGGAGAAAATGTGTGTCAGAAAGGTTTTCCCCTCCTGGCCTCCATGTGAGGCATTTGGACAAAAAAGGTGAAGCCTAGTTATCACTGAGATATGATACTGTGAATTCAAGTTAACTTTGACAAAAAAAGTGGTAATTGAAAAAGGTGTCATTTTCTTCTACCCTCCAGCCCAGCTGGCCTCCTTAGAGTTTTGGTCAGGATGGTTTGAGAAAAATAATTTTGCATTTGTGCAAAACCACTGCTTTCCAGATGCTATGTTTGGGACTTTTATACAGTCTCTTGATTATTTTATGCCAAATTCTGTTTCGAGGGTAAAAACAGATTCACTCCAAGCAAAAGGGGTGTGTGAGTGTGTGTATTTCTTTTGGAAGTGCTTGAGATTTAACCAGATTCTCTGTATGTTTCCCCTAAGATTAAATTTCCCTTCCCTCCTTTTACTTTAGCAGCTGGCGTGATCTCTGTTGTTTTAACTTTCTTCCTCTTTTTCCCTTCCTGTTTTGCTACATCCTTCCAAATACAGAGGAGAAGCCCAGAATAAAGTAAGTATGACAGGCAGGGTTTCAAAACCCTGGGATCGTTTTCCTGATCTAGCAGAAGCTCTTAGATTCCCTGTTGGGCAAACGGCCACTAGAAGCCTTTATCCAACTCTCCCTCATGCAACATCCATCTGTTTGTTCCTGCACGCCTTTCCAGGATGTCTGCTTCCTTCAGAGGATGCCTTAGCAGCAGTTACTGGCCTGGCCTTAAGACCTGTTCCTGGTAGAGTCAGACAACTCATGGACTGCCTGAGATGCAGAGGTCTCACAGTACCCCAAAATATAGGCAGCTCAACAGGAAATCCTCTGTAGGAGGTCGTGGCTGGGAAACCGCCCTTTCCATCCAGGATCGCTGACAGTGGGAAGGGTGGCAAACGTTGGGCTGGGCTCAGTCGAGCTTTACTAAGGTTTCCCATGGACCTTCTGCCTCTGGGCCCCAGCACCTTCCCTTCCCACTCTGCCAGCAGCCCAGGATGGACTGTATAACCCTGCAGAGACAGACTCACAGACCAACATCTTTCCATGTGGTAGGGAATGACCATAGGCTTTGGGAATAAAAAGGGGTTTTAGGGGTAACTCCCTGCCCTACACAACCTTCCAGGAAGGACAGGGGTCCTTAGTACTTTCCTGGAGTAGTTTTCCACAGACGTGCTCTTTCACCCCTCCCTATCTCCACCAACACTCCTCCTTGTCAGCGTGGTTCCTGAGGGCAGGGCAGGATGGGCTATTTAAAAAGCTGCATATTCTTTAAGATGAAAATCCTTTATTTTTCTTTTCTTTTTGTTTTGTTTTTGACACTCTGCAGACTAACTGCTCCTAAAATACCAGAGGGTGAGAAAGTAGATTTTGATGTAAGTATTCCTGAGACTTTGTTTGTCTTTTGTACCTGATAATAGACATGAGTGCAAACCCACATAACTCCTCCTGTATTGGATATTGCTGAGGGTAAAGTCAAAGACAAAAGTATGGTTGATTTGCCACTTGATTTCAGCAAAAGGTTACTCTCTGGTCCCTGAAACTGTCTGAATGCATTCATTGATAATGTGACTAAGCTAAAATCATGTATTTCTTTTTTTTTGTTTGTCTCCTTGAATCTTTGAAGCCAATATAAGGAGGAGAAAGTGTTTTAGGGATCTCAGATCCTCTATCCCATTGTTGCAAATAGCTTGAAAGTTGCAGGCCCTCATCTGTTGCTTAGAAACACTAGCTAAAATTACAATTATAAGTAGAGATCCAAACACCTTCCTAGAAAACTGCTAGAAAAATGAATGCATTCTGGTGTTGAAAATCTCCACAGAAATATTTGCTTTGCCCAAAATGCAGGAATATTTTCTAGGTAAGATTTGTATTACAAAGCAAAGAGGAGGCAGCTAAGTATATGAGAAGATAAGTGTGTAAGCAAAGCCAGGGATAAAATATGGTGTAGGGGAATGGGAGATTTGGATTCTTTACACTTCTAGGTTCCTGACTGTTGCCTGAATGAATGTCTGATTGCCAAGAGCCATTTAAGCTAATCCATAGATTTCCATGGAAATCTACAGATACTTTCTACTTTTGTTTCTCTCTGGATGCAGGCTGCTGGGAATGTCCAGGACATAATACTAGAGCAATATGCACTTAATGCATTTTTCTGCTCTTCTAGGACATTCAAAAGAAAAGGCAGAACAAAGACCTGATTGAACTGCAGGCCTTGATTGACAGCCACTTTGAAGCCCGAAGAAAGGAAGAGGAAGAGCTGGTTGCTCTCAAGGAGAGGATTGTAAGTCCGTGTACTGCTGTTTCCCTGTACTGGATTGAGAGATCATCTGTAGGTGAGAAGCTGAAACCATTAGTCCACTGTCAGACTTTGACAGAAAGCTGTGCTGTCACCTACAGAAGTGATTGCTCAAGTCATCATCAAATGGCTTCTCCCCCCATTTGTCCCCTCTCTTAGCCCCTCGTTTTCTATCTGAGAATTGTACAAGAGACCCTTCTGCATGTTCTAGAAAGAGAGAAGGTGGCTCACGCTCTATGAAACAAAGCTCTTGGTAGTGGGCTGTAACAGTGGAGGCAGGTAAAGCCATGATGATGATCCAATGCCTCTGCTACTGCTCCCTGCAGGAGAAGCGCAGAGCTGAAAGAGCAGAGCAGCAGAGAATCCGGGCTGAGAAGGAGAAGGAGCGTCAGGCAAGGCTTGCGGTAAGTGTCTTTGCTTCCCTCTCCTTGTCTCTGCATCAGACTGGAGAGATTCTCTGGAGGCAGAAAAAACCTACTGGTTCTGCCTGCCTCAATCTGAAGATGAAATGACCACCCTCTTAAAGCAAGGGCAGAAAACAGAAATTGCTAATTCTCATCACTGTACTTCTCTGGTCCCATTCCCGGCAGTGGCACTGGCTGCTGGGGAAACTGGGACTCTCCTCTAGAGTAACTTGTTCTGTGTGTTGCCCTCCACAGGAGGAAAAGGCACGGAGAGAGGAGGAAGATGCCAAGAGAAAAGCTGAGGATGATCTGAAGAAGAAGAAGGCTCTGTCCTCCATGGGTGCAAACTACAGCAGTTATCTGGCTAAGGTAAAAGTCATGGATCAATGAAAGAAATACGAAAACATTAAACCATGGGGTCGACTGGTAACAGTCTTCATTACAAGAGAAAACTGCCCAGCTTTCTTTCTTCTGGATCCCCAGCAGCTTGTCTTACTTGCTCTGTCACTGAAATCGCTTAATTCAGGCTTAATTTCTGCAGTCTGATGTTAATTGTTATTCTGAAAACAGGCTGATCAGAAGAGAGGAAAGAAGCAAACAGCTAGAGAGACAAAGAAGAAGGTCCTGGCAGAGAGGCGCAAGCCCCTGAACATTGACCACCTTAATGAAGACAAGCTGAGGTAACATGTTTATCCTAATTTATGGAATGTAATCTACTGATACTTGGTTTTCCTGTCCTGGAGTCTTCTCTGGTGATAAAATGAGGTAGAGGAGGGGGCCTTCCTTGAAATTCATCATAGGACACTTTTAAGTTGTGCCCTTGCTTAACCTGGAGAATGGAGGAGAAATGGGAATTTAGGGAAGTGTTGAAATGGTTTGGTAGCCCTCTAGTTGTGCTCCTGGTATAGCTCTGTTAGCCCCTCCTGCTAATTAGGATTAGTAGTTTCCAGGACTAGCTCTGGGATTAGCTGAACAAGCCTACAGATTGGTGTCTGTAGCATTCCCAGGGGTGGGTTAATGCTGCTAAGGTCTGAATCTGGATCTCCATGAAGGATGGAGGTTTGGAAGCTAAGTGCTCTAGTTTACACATGATTGAAAGATGAAGTTGGCTCACCTCAGCCCTGACACAGATGAGATTGCACAATGGCAACTTGCTCTAATGCTCTGCTTATCTGGGTGACCTTCAGAGTGCTCCTTCCTTCTTGTCTGATTCCACTGGAGTCTTATCTTTCATTAAGACTTAGGGGGAAAATTAGAGGAATTATGTTAATGTGTGACACGTGCAAGACTGCAAGTCTAAAAGGTTTGAGGGTGAGAGGGCGAGAAAAATGTGACCTTGAAAATGATGAGTAGCTTTCAGAGAACAGAGAGGGTTTACAGGAAGATGTGTGAACGGCATTAAATAAAATTCATTATGAGTGATGTGAAAACCATGGAAAATGTCTGATGTCATGTGTTTCTTCCATCTTCCTTTCCCCATAAACACACAGGGACAAAGCTAAGGAGCTGTGGGACTGGTTATATCAGCTGGAGACTGAAAAGTATGACTTTACAGAGCAGATCAAGAGGAAAAAATATGAGGTGAGTTGAGAGGCCATCTTGCTAATGGCACTGGGTCCAAAATGTAAAAATCTCTCTGATTCCTCAGGCAAAAGTCATGTTGTGACATTATTTGGGTCTCCAGTGACCCTTTTCAATATTTAAGTAGCAAGATGCTTGGGAACTACATTCCCCTAACATACATGAACTGGATTTCACATTTTAGGCTAAAATTGAATAGATCACTTTTAAGGTTTTCAGTGCCCCATGGAAAGGCAACCCCAATGGAAAATGGACTCCCTGCCCTCCTGAAACATTGTTCATTCTTGTTTATCTATAGGTAACTGTGGCCTGAAAATTCAGTAACTCTCAGTTCATGTACCTCCATTGCAAAGTAATATTTTTAGATCCATCTTTGATTTCAAACTTGAATGTTGTAAGTTTTATTCCATCCTAGACAGATTACCTGTGGATTGAGCTCTCTGGAGTCACTGAAAACTGTCTCCAGACAGGAGCATCTGACTGAAGTGTCACAGGGTAACAGAAAGTGGACATGTTTCCTTCACACAGTCACTGGATAGGGCTGCACTCACCCACGTTAGGTTTCAGTGGCTGAGAAATCCTACTGGGTCTCTCTCTGTCTCGCTCTCCTTTTAATTCCCAATCACACAGACACATGCTGACAGGGAGTGAGCAACACCAATGTAACTATCTCAATCTCTCTTAGATTTTAACAATGCGTTGCAGGCTGCAGGAGCTTTCCAAGTTGTAAGTACAATGAACTTGCCTGTGTAACAGCAGCAGCAAAGGCTACCAAATGCATGAGCCTGCCGCATGGTCAGAGCCAGGCGCCAGATGAGAGCTGGCACTTGGTTCCAAGTGCAGAGAGAAAGGAGAAAAATGGATCTTGTGTCTCTCCATTCACTTCCTTTTTCTCTCCCTTTCCATTCTTTGACAAGATATAAAGCAGTAATTTAGGAAAAGAGTCAAGAATCCAACAGGGACTTGGTTAAAGAACTGAGCATGCAATCTACTGAGAGCACCCTAAAATAATTCCCTATTTAAAACTCTGTATCCACAAAGGGGTGTTATGTGCATGGGGGCATCACGCTGATGCACCTGGGATACATCTAAAAGCTTAGGGACACATGTAATACCCTGGACTGCAGCATATAGAGAATAGTATGGGGTTTGGGAAGCTTCTCCACCTCGTGGCACATGGTTATCTAGATCCAAAATACTGGAGAGGGATGGCTTAAGGATAGCAGGTCAAGAGGGTGTGGAAAAACAGGAAATAAGGCAGTGCCAGGGCAAGGGTACATGCTATGGTAGTGAGACCTCTGCATAAACAAAGAGGTGAGTGCCTGCTGTTGAAAAACTAGGAGAGAAAGTACAAAGAATGAACAAAGCAGAAGGAAAATGCACAGCTAAGATGGAGAAAGTGAAGAATTAAGGGAAGATGATAGCAGGAAAAAATTGAGGAGAAAGGTAAGTGAAAATAGGAAAGAGAATGAAGGAGACGCAAGCAAGGATGCAAGGGAGAGACAAAGGAAGGAGTTGGGACACACAGAAGCAAAGCCATTCTTTAGCTCTAGTGTCTGTTGCTCTTTGGTGCTTCATTGGAGAGTGAATGTCATAGTCACGATCATAGGTTATGACTGAAGGTAAGTCTTAAGTGCTTGGGTCACACTGAAGACAACTGGTTCTCCTCCACACTTGGGCAAAATACTTGGTTGGAAAAAAGCAATTTAAACTGCTGTGACAAATACTAAAACTTCCACGAGTAAGTACAAAAGCAAGTGATCTGTTGATCTTTCCTTGCTTGTGTTGTCCTGTTCCTGGTAACGTTTCAGTCTCTTATCTTGTTTCTGCTTGCCATGGAAAGACGTGAGCCAGGAATTACGAGTTTTTGGGACAACCGGAATGTATGACTGCTGTTCTTCTTTTTTTGCACGCTGGGAAGGTCAAGTGCGACTTTAAATATTCAAAATTTGGGTCATCAGTTCTTGGACCGGCAGAGTCAGTGCAGAATTTTGAATTGCAGAAGCAAAGCATACATCTTGGCAAGGGCATTTCTTTAGCCCAGGAAAACTGAGCAGAACCCTGACTCAGTTACAAATGAGAAGATGAAGGGGCAAAAGAGGGCTCTCTATCACACCCTAGTGTTTTGTAGGCTTTTCCAGTACCTGACTCCCAGGATTTCTGTAGCAAGTCCAGGCCTACAGACCAAACTGAGTAACTAAGTCAGGCTACAAGGTGTTTATCCCTTGCACGGTAGGTGTTTGCTTTCCTATGCATCAGGTCATCTTCTCTTATTAAATGAGTGGCTGGCAAAGTGGTGACTGCTGCAAGCTCCTCACCTCCTACACTGCCAGCCAGCAAAAGGTACTCCAGGAGGATGTGATACCCATCTTCCATTCTTGAGGTCCCCATCCAAGGACCAATGAAGACCTTTGGGTTTACACACTTCCTGATGTATAGGAGTAAGGGAAGAGTGAGAAGGTGAGATTGACACATGCAGGTAATGGAGCCATCCAAGAGCTCTCCCTCCAGTTGGCCAAGGTGACACTCATTCAGGTTCACCTGCCTGCAGTTTGACATGTGAATTCATAGGAGATTAATTTCAATGTGTAGAAACTCTTCCAGAAAGGATTATAAAATTCTAGCTCTTCTGTCCCTTGACACGTGAAAGTGGCTTGCAGATTCATTGCCAAAAAGTAACATTTCTCTCCTTCAACCACGGGTGAGCTTTTATTTCACAGGAAGTATTAATTCCTACTACAGGCACCTGTTTCCAGCACTTCAGCAGGTAAAATTCCCCTCTCCTTGAGGGAACAAGGTTTCTTTGTCTCTAAAAACCCTGGTCATATATGTTGTTTGCAGATTGTCACCCTCAGAAACCGGATCGATCAGGCCCAGAAGCAGTAAGTATTTATATCCCCTTCCTAGCTCCTGGCTTGGGGATATCTTCTCAGTGTTCAAATGAGTCACTTCAGCCTCAACACTGACATTTTCTTGTTGCAATGAAATGGGGCAAGAGATGGAAGGGCCACTCCCATCCTGCCTCACATTGAGAAAATGAAAGGCAAACTGAAGTGAATGTAACACCTAACAAGAAAAAAAATGTGTTTCTTCACACCGTATCTTCAAAATTTTCCTCTGCTTATTGTTGGGTTTTTCAAACACCTGTCTGAGGTGCTTTGAATACTTGAGGGAATAAAACCCTTGTTTATGAAGGATAAACAAGTGGTTGCTAAGATTATGATGAATGGTGTGTAACAAGACTAACATAATGGGATTACTGTTGTGAGTTCTTTTCACTCGTCATCTCTCGCTGACTTTCGCCACAAGACTATTTCATTACTTTTTTTGAGTCTAATATCTTTATTCTAGGTATTTTTAATGAATTTATGAGACACCAGGGGTAGACAAAGCTTGAGGGTTAGGACATGTAGACAACTAACACTCACAGAGAAGTAACTTCAGGGAAGCAAGGGAGGAGAGCTCTCCAGTGGTAGGTTTGATCTTCTCAGTGCGTCTGTATCTTTTTAGCAAAGTCATGCCAGGAATGAAGCAGTGGCCTTTGGTGATATCTTTGGATGATAGGAGTGACCAGTTACTGCCTTCCCACTTCCCCAAGACACCCTGACTTATCAAATGAATGTAACACTGGGGATTTGGTAGTCTGTAGATGCCAAACATAAGGCTTGACCTTCCCGTGGTATTTTCTGTACAGAGGTGTAGGCTGATGAACCTCAGCAGAATGTGCAGCTGCAGGAGGATGCCATAGTTTGTCTGGGCGTTGCTGCTCTTGTGGGGCACTACCACACCACCCACAACAGGGCACTGCCTGCTTGTTCCCCAAAAAGACAGGACACCCTCTCAGGACATCGTTTGAAAAGGTTGAACTAAGAAGCCCAGAGCTAATGAGATTTCTGTGTGCTTAAATTTCTATCCACACTAGACACTATCATTCCAAAGCAGTGCCTGCCAGTGTGTTATACAAGGATCAAATGAGTCTTTTGCTTCAGACTTTATTAAATCTCCTTAAGCACATGCTAAAGGTTAGGTGTAACATCAAACATCCCAGGTGCTTGTGGATATAAAAGGACTCTGCCTTTGTTTGAGAAGCTGTGCAGTTCCTACACTGGGTTTTGAACCTTCAGAAAGGCTGGCAAAAGGGACATAGAGATTGATTTAAGATAACCAGAAAGTGCATGCTCTCTTTTATGTAAACCATCAATTTTTTCAAACAGACCAAGCCTGTCTTGGTCAAAGGTAAAGTATCCACTATGTGTGTGTGTCTGTCATTGTGCTCCATCCTTCCGTAAATATGGCTGGTGCTCTTGAACCAATCCATGGGGCAGCACAACAAAAATCTCCCCAGATGTGATGTCCCCATGTTTTTCTTCTCCCTGGAGGAACCAGTGGTTCCGAAGAAAGGCCTCTGTGGACACCAGCACCTTGTGCTTGGTCCCCAACCCCACACTCTGCCATGTCAAAGAGCTGCCCCAACTTTGCACAGGCTTCGGTTCAAGAAGCAGCCTCATCACTGTGTGTGTGAGATGGAAGGGTTTGGGGGTGTGCCAAGCCCCACAAACCAAGGTGCTGCTAATGGGAACTAGTGCAGAATCTAACTCAACTAACTTCCTGCCCAGCCCCATTCTGAGTTCAGGCTTCTCAGGCAGAAGGTAAGTGGCTTGCATGTAGGATTGCCCTTCTGTGTGCAAGAACTCCTGGAGAGAGTTTGCCTCAGGTGCTTTGAGTGGGGAGTATAGCTGGACTGCTATACTCCCACACACCCACACACCATGAGCAAGACAGGGATACTGATATGAGAGCAGGCCTAAAAAGTTGTTTGAATTGTTTTGGAGGCGCTTGCTCTCATGATATAAATAGCCACTCCGCCTTTGCTAGAGCAAAGCAATTCTTAGTTGTATTTAAATACAGCTTTTTGCCTCCACTACTGAATAGAGCATCTGGGGAATTTGATCACAGCTCTGTCATACTGAGCAAATTTCTTTAGATAGAGCTCTAAATCCTAAAATCTAGACCATAGCAGATTTGTATTCAGAAAACATTCAGAAAACATCAAATCTGTGGCTGCACAGACCTGTCACTTAGTTTGGAGACCACCTAGATTTCTACCCTGATAATGCAGGAGTCTGGAAGGGTCCACCTCTCTCAGGCATGCATATCCTGCCTTTCACACTAAGAGCCCCAGGAGGAATCTTTTTCCACAATATCAACAATATTTTTCTCGGGATGTGGTCAATGGCAGGTGTACCCAACATGTGAGAAATGAAAGCAGCTGAAACGTAATCTAGGAGTCAGAAATGCAGAGTGGCCACAGAACCCCATTGCTTCCATCATGCTGACATGTTTTTCTTTCCTTTTGCATTGTAGCAGCAAGAAGGCAGGAGCCAAGGGCAAGGTTGGTGGGCGCTGGAAGTAAAGAACCAGGCAGGATGGCCTTTAGTGGTGTGCTGAACCCCTGCTGGTCTCCTCTTTCCTCCTTCACCGATCACTTGTGTTCTCTGATAACAAAAACCGCATCAGCCTGGATTGGCTATTGCTGCTGCTTTTCTTCCTGGAGGGGTCTGGTGGCTTCCTCAGGCAAGGGGAAGCAGGTTCCCTGTGGAACTGGGATGACTCCTTGCTGGCATCTTCAATTCCTGCTGAGCATGTCCCTTACCCTCCTGATACCTGCCCAATGCTGTCCTGTAGATTGCTGTGTACAAATCTCTGGATTTTGTAAATAAAGCACAACCAGTACCTACTCCAATGTCAGCCCTCTGGAATGGTGTTTCGTATTTTATTTAATGCCTTCCCGTTTTCCAAGGATTTGGGAGTTGGTCCAAACCCGTACTTAATATCATTTGATCTGTCCCTACAATGGGGAATAGGCTCAGTATCATCAGCAAAGACTCAGGATTGGGGGCCTGTTTTAAGGCATCGTGCAGGCAAATACCAAGAGCCGACTGTTCTCAGGGAGCTCGTAAACTGCCTGCCAAGTGTAGTTGAAATTGACTTCAAAGTTCGAGTGATGAAGTGAATCAAAGAATCGGGAATAAAGGAACAAATCTCCAGAAGTGGTAGTTTTCAGCACATTGCTTTTATTAAATGCAGACAAGTGCAATGGAGAATGATTCATGCAGCTATTACATTAAAATATTTATTGAGGCTGTTAGCCTGCATACAATATTAAAGCCCAATACTGAAGTGTGAATTACTTGGTTAATTCAGTGTAGATGTCAAAACACAAGTGGCTGCTACTAAATTCGAAGTGTGAGCTGTTCTGTAGGGCCTCTTGTCTTTGCCAACCCTTGAACTGCCCTGGAGGAGGGAAGTCCATCAGAGTCTCTCCCATGTTTCCAAACTTCTGTCTGTTTCTGGTGCCTGTGTGCCCATTCCAGCTCTCTGTTGGCATATGCTGAGGTGTCATGGAGTCATGAGCGGTTTAGGTATGAAGAGGCCAAAAAGATCATCGAGTTCCAACTCCCCTGCCATGGGAGGGACCAGGTTCCTCATAACCCCATCCAGCCTGGCCTTGAACACTACCACGGATGTGGCATCCACAGCCTCTCTGGGCAACCTGTTCCAGTGCCTCAGCACCCTCACAGTAAAGAATTTCTTCCCAGTGTCTAATCTAAACCTACCCTCTTTCAGTTTACAACATTTCCCTCTTGTCCTGTCACAATATACCCTGGTAAAAAGTCTCCAACTTTCTTATAAGCCCCCTTACATACTGGAAGGTCACAATCAGGTCTCCTCCCAGCCTTCCCTTCTCCTGGCTGCACAACCCCAGCTCTCTGCCTGTCCTCACGAGGGAGGTGTCCCAGCCCTTCCAGCCTCTCTGTGGCCTCCTCTGGACCTGATCCAACAGCCCTGTGTCTGTTGTGCTGGGGTCTCACCAGCGTGGAGGACAGGAGGAGAGTCAGGACAAGACCCCAGCAAAGGCAGAGAGCACTGCAGCATCCCACAGAGGTGATATTTTCACATAATCACAGAATTCTTAGGGTTCGAAGGGACCTCTGGAGATTGTTCAGTCCAATCCCTGTGCCAAGGCAGAGTCATCCAGAGCAGGTGACACAGAAATGTGTCCAGGTGGTTTCAGTATCTCCAGGCAGTGAGATTCTACATTCTCCCTGGCCACCCAGTTCCAGGGCTCTGCCACTCTCAGTGTAAAGCTGTTCTTCCTCATGCTGAGGTGGAACCTCTTGTGTTTTACTTTATGGCCATTGCTCCTTGTTCTGTTGCTGGACAGCACTGAAAAGAGTCTGGCACCGTCCTCTTGGCAGCATCCTTTGAGATATTTGTATGCAATAATGAGATCCCCTCTGAGTCTTCTCATCTCCAGACTAACCAGGCCCCAGCTCCTGCCATCTCTCCTCAGAGAGATGCTCTAGACCCCTCCTCCTGTGCATGGCCTTCTGCTGGACCGTCTCTGGTAGCTCCTTGTCTTTCCTGTACTGAGGAGACCAGGGCTGGGCACAGCACTCCGCGGCTGCTCCGGGGGTCCCGCCTCGCCCTGTGCCCCCTCACACGGCCCCGCCGCGCTCCTCCGCGCCAGCAGGGGGCGCAGCCGCC